>JAMPIV010010001.1:0-81366 GCA_024509875.1 Oreohelix idahoensis
GGATGTTATAAATATTTATAGGGGACTTAGTGTACTGACTGAGATCAGCTGTGAAGGTATATATATCTAATAAGAGTAGTGTATTATATATAACCTTACTTGCTGCCACATATGTATACCTCAGTCAGAATTATTCTGGAATAGTGTGATGACTACGTTATATGTCTAGGGTATGTGTATGATGAAGTGTAAGTCAAAACAACAACAGACAGATAAACAATTTAATTTATTCCACTACACTTGACAACACTGTGACACTCACATACATAAAACACTCTACAAGGATATCTTAAAGGAGTCACTGATAACTTTTCAAATAACAATATGTATTCATTGCTGTCATGAATGAATATGTGTCCTGATTCAAATACAAAGGGAACCAGGAATCACAATCAATTTTAATTACAAGTTATATGTACAGAATTTATCAATATGAATATTGTAGTGACATATATTATTAAAAGTATCCTATGTGTGTCAGTTGTGTAGTAGTAATATGAGGTAATACTGGTTTTGTTTTTGTTCAAGCTCTGTTGGTATTTGTCATCATGACTTCAATAGTTTGTCTTTATTGGAACTAGTATTGGAGATGTTCTCAGTTCCTGATATTAAAACAATTTAATTCCCCTCTTAATGTTATTTTTACAAGGTCATTTTAAGATGGGGGTACATAATGTTGAGCTCAGCTGGCCACATCAGCTTATCTTGCGTGATGGCGGCAGGAAAAGACTCCTCTGCTCGATTTCTCCCCTGGGCTCTGGAGACACCTCACTGATAGCTAAATGGACCAAGGAGTATGCTGTCCGACTCTGGATTCAGCAAAGCTCTGACCAGGTGCTGCTCAATACCATCAAGACCACGGTCCCTGAAAACAAGAAGGATGTACCTTCTACTTCATAACTAATTGATACTCTAGTTCTACACTGAGCACAATACATCACAAACATTGAGTTCAGAGCGTTAGGCCAACTGTCAGCTTCATCTGAAATACTTTATACCAGTATTAACCTCCTTAATGGTTACTACGCCTCTGCAATTCCAGCATTATTTCTTTCTAATCAATAATCTAGGTGTCAGTGTACTGTTTGGCCATTCCATGCCGTTTTACTTTCCTCCGACACCTTCTGTTCAGGCTGGAGCATTATAGGCTTTACATCATGTTTGCTACTGAACTACACATATATACAGGCATAAATTAACAATTCACATTCAATTTTCATTAAAAGATACTGAATGTTTCAAGCTTACCACAATTCATGGAAATAAACACAGATACGTTGACTAGCAATGAATTCTGGCACAAATACTGGCACAAATTCCCATCTGCTTATGTTCCAGGCTTTTATTTAGCAAAAATATGAGCTGGCTTCAACGCACTGTTGCTTTATCAAGCTTATTTGAACTAGTGGTCTCGAACTAACGCTCCTAAGTGATTATATCAGCGAGTCTGGCCAATGGAGCCACGTTTCGACAAGTGTTTGAAAAAAATTTTACCTTCCTACGTCTCCCCTAACAACCAAGGATAGCATTTATAGTCCGACTAATCGTGTTTAGCCTTACATATCATTCCAGCCAATCAGTTCAAATGTAACTTGTGGCCCATTTCCCGTACAATGGTGGTTTAAAAAATCTACCACTGAGCGATTCTGATTTTGGGTGTTGTCTGACAGCACCATCATTTTATTTTGGCTATAACTTGTTAATTCCTAGACTATTTGCATAACACTTAACATATTCTTTGTCATCAAGCCCTAAGGAACCCAAATATACAAATTTAAAAGAGCTAAGTGGCTGCGTTCAAAATATGCAATTTCTTCTACCTCCTGTTTCGAAGATGTGCTGTCTGGGTACTGTAATGTTTTCAAACGTAAACCCATCTAATGTTATCTTTTCTAATAAGCGTTTTCAGGATTTTAAAACCTAACTCTGGGAAGGTTAGTGTTTTTATCACTGTCCGTCTGAAAAAAAGTTAGTGCATGTGGCCTTACACGCGTGATAGTAGTAATTGTGTATCGCGCGACGCGTGTTTAGTGTTGCACGTGTTCGTGTTGTGGAAACGCTTGTATTTATGCAGTGGCTTATATTTAACGTGGAAACGTTACAATTTGCAGACGAAGCATAAAACAAAGGGGGATTTCGAGTACATTCTTTGTGACAGCACTGTTATTTTACCATTGCTCTTTTCTTTATTAGACTTTATTTTTTTAGGCTTTATATTTACCTCTTTAGATGTTCAATTTTTAGTCCTATGCACCTGTCCTATATTACGGTCCCAGTGTTTCCTGGGTTCTTGACTGTCCTGGTGATTTTCTCTCTGACAAAGTTGAAAGTCAAGTGCCTAAATCTTCAAAAAGATGTAGGTTATAAGCGAAATTTTTTCTCCTCATGCACGTGTTTCTTCTTTGAGAAAGATTCCTATCAGAAAGTAGTTTAAATTTAGCATGTCAGTGCCATTAAAACCATCTGACAAATAAGCAGTCTGATTTTGGTAGGGTTTCCCCACCCTCAAATAGATGATTACTACGCGACACATAGGATAATGCATGGGAGGCAATATCTGGAGTCATCTTTTATGACCACCAGCTGTGCACCATGCTTCAATATATATGTGTGAAGTGAACCTCTGACTGTGAGGCTAAATTACACCATCATTGACTCTTGAAGTCATCCACACACTTCCAGAGATTCCCCCTGTAGTGAACATTGTTGTGAACCAGCATTGCACACTAAGCCTTGGAGAAAGTCACTTGAGCCCCAGACGTAACTCTGGCTTTTACCTCATTGGCTGCATGCAGAAGATCTCACTATGGACCCAGTGATAGGCAGAGGGAGCTGAGAAGTGGCTCTGTGCTGGAACGTGACAATTCCTTGGTAGAGCCCAGAACCAGAGGACAGTATTTTAGATTGCATAGTTGGAGAGCCCCTTTGGATTCGGGAATGCACAGTATGCCACATGCTTCTTCTCCTAAGCTTTAGACAGATCCTTTAAATGGCAAGCCAAGCTGGAGAAACTGGAGCTCGTTACATCAGCTCAGCACGTCTCGGAGTGGCAGAAAAGCCATATGAAAAGCAGATATACAGTGTAGATAATACCAGGAGTCTTCACTTGGTATTGGCTGCAAAAGAGTGAAAAGTTCAGCAGCCCTAGTTAAACAAAACAACAACACATAAGATACTGCCCCATTTTGATGTTATTTTCAACAAAATCTAAATATCTCCATGACCATATAATAAGGTCTTGCCATTTCCGTTTCGCCTGTCATGTTACCAAATTCACTACATCACCAATCTATCACTGATAATCTCCTCCATGATGTTACTCTCTCGTAGTTCTTTTACCACCATAGGTCTTGACGGAAGCGATTACGCTGCTCTTCGTGTTCCTATATCTAACTATTGTTATCTATCACCCAGCCTTATTTACCACTTAGCCTGGCTTTGCGATTTATGGCAAAGAGAACACACTATCTTAAAATACCATCTGGTGGTCTATGTTGGGAAAACCTGAGGGCACTATTGTTTTGTGACAATAATCTGAGTTTTGTCTACAAATCAAACATGTATCTATATTCTCACGACTTAAGTCTGGGTTTGTCTTCAGATGCCCATCTTGGGTAAAGAAGATTACAGTGTTATCTTCCAATTGTACATCTGGTATTGACGATTGTTCACACAAGTCGTTATAGGTAAACTTTAACCCGTCTGGTTAACGATGTCTGCCCGTGCGAACAAAGCGTAACGTGTCATAACGGTCATGGTCAACCGTCTGTGAGTGACGACGTTAAGATAACCTTTATCGACGAGAGTGGAAACATGCAAAAAAGGCATGTGTGAGAAAGAGAAAGAGAAGGACGCAGCAGAGGGTTTGAAGAATGTCAGAGTAAAATGAAACATCTAATATATGACTTGTCACAGTTACCACTTCTCACACATCAGGAAAGTCCAGTATGGAAACTTAACGACAGCTGATAAAACTGTGGCATTCTTTCCAACTCTTTGCTATCAGTGTCAAATATGGTCACTGGGCAAAACGTAGGAAGAGGAAAATAATATCCTGTGAGATGATGCTTAAGAAAATCAAATAATGTTACAGGAGTGACAGAATGATAAATGATGACATAAGAAAAGTGTTATCGAACTAATCTTGAATAAGTACATAGAGACACAGAAAAAGCAAGTGTTTTGGCCATCTCATTAAAATGGAGCCCGATAAATTACCACTACTCGCCTACAACATTAGAAGATCTGGGTTCAGAACACGGGGAAAGCTAAAGGGCAGACGGAAAGACAACATCACAGACTTTCTACAACAACATGGTGTGGGGTTGTGGTTTATATTGTTCAATTCCATATTATGCTCGTTTGCTCGATTATGTCTAGGATTAATAATTATATTGTCCACAAGGTTCATAACAACCACTACAAGAACTCAGTAACAGTATTTCCAACGTTCCAACTCAACGATAAATATATCGACTTGGAAACTCCATCAACATTCCAACATTTATTTAAAACGTATTCAGACTTACACATCTCGACATTTGGAATTGCAAAGCAGGTTCAATTTAATCAATTTCCCACATTCCATTATTCCACATATAAGTAATATATGATCCCGTTTCATTTGTTTGTTCCATATTTAAACACATCGACGTCTTACAAGACATTATCCATTGAACACTTTTTTTCAAATATGGAATTTTTTCATCAGTTTTGCCAGAATTATTTTTTACCTTAAAGCAGTACCTTTATAAATTCTAAAGTTTCTGAGTTATTACACAACAAAGACACACATATTATACATCACAGTAAAGATAAATGAATGTAGAATTAGAATATGAAAGACTTTTAGTGATATTCTACATATAGTTTTCAGTTATGAGTCATAATATAGACCACTTTCAAGAAAAGACTCATTTTAGTGAATGAAAAATGTACTCACCAACCCATGCATAAACACTGAAATATTATCCAGAGAGCTCCAGCATCTTTCAAAATATCACTAATCCATATACAGTGCAAGACCGCTTAAGTGATCTCGTTAATGTGGCAACCATTTCTGTTGAACCATAGAACATTTGTTTAAATTTTTCTTTTGAGTCTTTGAAAAAGGACATTAAGATGGCCGGTTTAAGCGGAATCAATATTAAATTTTATCACGAATTTTCGGTTATTATGCCGAACAAATTAACACTATATTTCATCACAGTAAACTATAAATAATTTTGATCCGAATTGAAGACGAACTTTTTAGTGAAATTACAGTAACCTGATGAGTAATTTAGTACAACTTTCAAGCTAAAAAATCGGAAATTGCGCGCTTCGTAGGTCTGTTAGAATTTGAGTTATTTACCAACCCTCTAGAAAATATATCCTGGAGCTCCAGTTAAAAATCCAAATCCTTATGAATTTACAAGATTGAGCTATTACATTTTGTTTAAGTTTAAAATCCAGTGGAACCATATAAACATTATAACATTTGGAAATAGCAAAGGACATTCGTGAAGCTTCCAAAATTCAAAGCATACATTGTATTGTTAAAATAAGGAACGGTAAAGACAACATATATACATCACAGTGAAGAACCGAAAAGCGAAAGATAAATGAATGTAGAGTTAGAATATGAAGGACTTTTAGTGAAATTCCTACATGTAGATGACACGGAGTCATAAAATAGACCACTTTCACCATGGCGATATCAGCAAGTGTTCCTGTAAATGTACCTATATTACCCATGCAAAGGCAGAAGAGTTAGCACTTCTGGAAGGTCGGACTATTTAGTCCAGGCTGGTTTGGGTCGTTTTAAAAAACAGCACAAATTATATAAAGCTTTATTTACAAGTGTCAGACCTGTGCATTTTGTTTATGAAACGACAGACCGATCCATGGACGGATATAAACATTGCTAACATTTGGAAGCCATGAAGGTATAATTCCCTGCCGCGTGAAGCTTTTTAAATGAAAATCATGGTATTGTTTTGGAAACAAAGACAAACTGACAAGATACATTTCCTTAAAAGAAATGTAATGTAGAGTTGAATATGGACCTATTTTTAGTGAAAATCTAAAGAAGAATACAATAAGTATTCAGATTAAATGAGTACAAATATGACCATTTCAGGAAAATACTCATTAATTTATGTAATAAAAATGTTCACCAACACGCTGTTTTAAAGGTTTGAAAAAATTGTGTTGTGTTGCTTTAGCAGCTTTTTAAAATAGCAAACTGGATGACATCAGACATTATTTACCAAGTGGCTACAAGCATTTGATGATATTTATGAAATGTTTTTACAACCATCCAGTAACCAGTTCTTTTGGTGCTTGAAAACTGTTTCAGCCACCTGAATGTTCAAAATCTCAAAGCAACATAATTGTATTATTATTTTACACCAAATGCGACATATTATCCAAACAGAAAAGCCTTGTGACCAAGGTATTATTCATGAAGGATCTGAAGTGATATTCTACATATAGGTTCAGCAATGTTGTCATAAATATAGACCACATTCAAGAAAAGACTCATTTTAGTTTTGAATGAAAAATGTACTCACCAACCCCCATGCATAACAAAACACTGAAATATGGTTTTTCCAGATAAGTTCCAGCATCTTTTAAATCTATCATGTAATCCATATATGAATATTATTTACAAGTGTCAGCTTCCTGTGATATTTTGTTTATGTTTTACAGACCATCCAGTGAACCATATAAAAACATTATAGATGAATACACGGTTGTGGAAAGAAAAAAGGACATTAAGGCCGCGTGAAGCTTTTAAATTAAATCATACATTGTATTGTTATTATACAACAAAGACACACATATTATACATCACAGTAAAGATATCTGAATGTAGAGTGGAATATGAAAGACTTTTAGTGCATATAGTAATCAGTGAGAGTTTTTTATAGACACTTTCAAGACAAAAAATAATTTTAGTACTATGTAGAATGTATTTACCAACCCATGCATATAGACTGAAATGAATTATCCAACAGTTTCCTTCATCTTTTAAAATATCACTAACCATATATGGAATATGATTTACACTGTGGGCTTCCTGTGATATTTTGTTTAATGTTTTACAGACCCCAGTGAACCATATAAACATTATAGACATTTGAAAGAAAAAAGGACATGCAGAGGCTGCGTGCCAATCTTTTTAAATTTCTACATTGTCTTTGTTATTATAAAAGGCAATGGACAAGACATTTATACCCATACCACAGTAAAGAGGAAATGAATTAGAGTTTTCATTTAAGAAGGACTTTTATTGATATTCTACATAAGTATTCAGTTATGAGTCATAATATATATCACTTCAAGAATAGACGCATTTTAGTGAATGAAAAATGAACTCACCAACCCATGCATAAACACTGAAAGTTTTTCCAGAGATTCCAGCATCTTAAAAAAAATATCACTAATCCATATATGAAATTATTTACAAGTGTCATTTCTTCCTGTGATATTTTGTTTCATGTTTTACAGACCATCCAGTGAACCATATAAACATTATAGACATTTGGAAAGAAAAGGACATTAGAGGCGCGTGAAGCTTTTTAAATTAAATCATACATTGTATTGTTATTATACAATTTGTGCCAACAAAGACACACATATTATACATCACAGTAAAGATAAATGAATGTAGAGTTAGATAATATGAAGAACTTTTAGTGATATTCTACATAAGTATTCAGTTATGAAGTCATAATATAGACCACATTTCAAGAAAAGACTGAATTTTAGTGAATGAAAAATGTATCACCAACCCATGCATAAACACTGAAATATTATCCAGAGAGCTCCAGCATCTTTTAAAATATCACTAATCCATATATGAATATTATTTACAAGTGTCAGCTTCCTGTGATATTTTGTTAATGTTTTACAGACCATCCAGCGAACCATATAAACATTATAGACATTTGGAAAGAAAAAGGACATTAGAGGCCGCGTGAAGCTTTTAAATTAAATCATACATTGTATTGTTATTATACAACAAAGACACACATATTATACATCACAGTAAAGATAAATGAATGTAGAGTTAGAATATGAAGGACTTTTAGTGAAATTCCACATAGTATTTAGTTATGAGTAATAATATAGACCACTTTCAAGAAAAAGACTCATTTTAGTGAATGAAAAATGTACTCACCAACCCATGCATAAACACTGAAATATTATCCAGAGAGCTCCAGCATCTTTTAAAATATCACTAATCCATATATGAATATTATTTACAAGTGTCAGCTTCCTGTGATATTTTGTTAATGTTTTACAGACCATCCAGCGAACCATATAAACATTATAGACATTTGGAAAGAAAAAGGACATTAGAGGCCGCGTGAAGCTTTTAAATTAAATCATACATTGTATTGTTATTATACAACAAAGACACACATATTATACATCACAGTAAAGATAAATGAATGTAGAGTTAGAATATGAAGGACTTTTAGTGAAATTCTACATATAGTAATCAGTGATGAGTAATAATATAGACCACTTTCAAGAATAAAAAAAAAATAATTTTAGTGTCTATTAAAAAATGTATTCACCAACCCATGCATAAACACTGAAATATTATCCAGAGTGCTCTAGGGTCTTTTAAAATATCACTAATCCATATATGAATATTATTTACAAGTGTCAGCTTCCTGTGATATTTTGTTAATGTTTTACAGACCATCCAGCGAACCATATAAACATTATAGACATTTGGAAAGAAAAAGGACATTAGAGGCCGCGTGAAGCTTTTAAATTAAATCATACATTGTATTGTTATTATACAACAAAGACACACATATTATACATCACAGTAAAGATAAATGAATGTAGAGTTAGTATATGAAGGACTTTTAGTGATATTCTACATATAGTAATCAGTTATGAGTAATAATATAGAAAACTTTCAAGAAAAAAATAATTTTAGTCTATCAAAAATGTATTTACCAACCCATGCAATAGACTGAAATATTATCCAGAGTGCTCTAGGGTCTTTTAAAATATCACTAATCCATACATGAATATTATTTACAAGTGTCAGCTTTCTGTGATATTTTGTTAAATTTGTACAGACCATCCAGCGAACCATAAAAACATTATAGACATTTGGAAAGAAATAGGACATTATAGGCCGCGTGAAGCTTTTAAATTAAATCATATATTGTATTGTTTTTATACAACAAAGACACACATATTATACATCACAGTAAAGATAAATGAGTCTAGAATTAGAATATGAAGGATGTTAGTGATATTCTACATATTTTATAGACTACTTTTTAATAAAAACTCATTTTAGTTAATGAAAAATGTACTCACCAACCCATGCATAAAAACTGAAACATTATCCAGAGTGCTCCAGCATATTTTAGAATAACACTAATCCATATATGAATATTATTTACAAGTGTCAGCTTTCTGTGATATTTTGTTACATTTGTACAGACCATCCAGCAGACCGTACCATCATCATTAAAATAAAAAAGAAGATATTCAAGGCCGCGTGAACTTTTAAATTAAACCATATATTGTGTTGATATTACACAACAAAAGACACACAAATTATGTTTCACAGTAAAGATAAATATATTTAGAATTATAATATTGGGGCTTTTAAGTGCTATTCTTCATATTATATTCAATTATCAGTAATAATGTAAACAATTTTTTTTTTAAATTTATTTTAGTGAATGAAAAATGTACCCACCAACAGATGCATAAAGACTGAAATATTATCCAAAGTGCTCCATAGTTTTTTTTAAATAACACTAATCCATATATGAATATTAATTACAAGTTTCCGCTTTCTGTGATATTTTGTTAATGTTTTAGAGACCATCCAGCAGACCGTACCATCATCATTAAAATAAAAAAGAAGATATTCAAGGCCGCGTGAACTTTTAAATTAAATCATATATTGTGTTGATATTACACAACAAAAGACACACAAATTATGTTTCACAGTAAAGATAAATATATTTAGAATTATAATATTGGGGCTTTTAAGTGCTATTCTTCATATTATATTTAATTATCAGTAATAATGTAAACAATTTTAAAAAAAAAATTCATTTTAGTGAATGAAAAATGTACCCACCAACAGATGCATAAAGACTGAAATATTATCCAAAGTGCTCCATGGTTTTTTTAAAATAACACTAATCCATATATGAATATTAATTACAAGTTTCAGCTTTCTGTGATGTTTTGTTAATGTTTAAGAGACTCTCCAGCGGACCGTACTATCATTATTAAAATTTTGAAACAAAAAGGCCATATTCAAAGTAAATCATATATTGTATTGTACTTACATTATTATGCATAAACAATATGTACACAATTTTATCTGAAAGGATATTTACATTTTAGTCAATGGTGGCTTGCGTATGCCATATCTTGAAGCAGTGTTTTGGGTGGAGGTGAGGATAATCATCGCAACCCTCGCAAATAAAATTTGTTCTTTTTGGAGAATCTGGTTTGCTGCAGACTCTACATCTTCTGTCTTTTTCTGTGTAAGCTATCATATGCTTAGCTCCTTCAAGCCTCTGAATTGGGTTGGCTGTCCTTGGTCTTCCCGGGGTTGTCTTGATACTCTTCTGTGGCTCGGGCATTAGATCTGCGGCCCACTGAAGCAAAGCATCAATCAGAGATATTTTGAACTGTTTTAATGTCATTTTTCTACTGCCTGTGAGCCTACAGAGGATGAAAGCATTGGTACAAGTAATTTCCATTATCCAGTTTTGTAGCACTAGGGCCTGGCTGTGACCACGCCCCCTCCTCATTAGAACTAGCTTCTTCGTTAAGTTCTAATTCGAAATCATCATTTTGACTTTCAAAATCATCATTATCGCTAAATTCGTCAAAGATACACAGTTCCCTAGCTTTTTCTACAGATAAAAAAGACTTACGTTTTGATAAACATGATGTGGTTGGTTCGCTAGACATTGTCTGTATAAACAACAATAATCGCCGATCGAAAGCTGACAGATTTACCGTTTTTTCACAGTGAAATTAGCTAGAACAAGCGTGTTTCCGAATCACAACTCAAAGATAGCGCTCTTCTGAATAAAAAAATAGTAGCTTCCGTTATGTTAAAATACCAAATTACTAAAATACGGAACACATTTCACAGAACACAAAAGTGACGTTCCCATCGTTGTTTCGGCTTCTATGGGTATTGCGGATGTACGCTCCCAGCGTCTTTTTGGCCTCTAAGAGTTAAACATGTTTTTGTCATATGCGAAGTACACACAGCGATAAATCTTTTTCGTGCCGCGCTTACCAGCTCCATACTCTTGGTCATTCTCTGACATGTGGCGTGCGATAGCCAACGCCACACATGGGCTCACAGTAGCCAAGGCGATACACTTGGCCGGGAACGATAACTTCAGCTGCACACTACGCTTCACGGTAATAGTGGAAAGAAAAAGTTAAAAAAATAAGTCTCAGATAGCAGTAGTCCTTTATTTGTTTCCCACATAGACCCATGGGACTTAAACGGGACAGATCAGAACCTGCAGCACGGGACATATCAGAACCTGCAGCACCGGACAGATCAGAACCTGCGTCATGGGACAGATCAGAACCTGCAGCACGGGACATATCAGAACCTGTAGCACGGGACAGATCAGAACCTGCAGCACGGGACATATCAGAACCTGTAGCACGGGACAGATCAGAACCTGCAGCACGGGACATATCAGAACCTGTAGCATGGGACAGATCAGAACCTGTAGCATGGGACAGATCAGAACCTGCAGCACGGGACAGATCAGAACCTGCAGTACGGGACAGATCAGAACCTGCAGCACGCGACATATCAGAACCTGTAGCATGGTGTCGTGAAAAATTCTAATCCACATATATAAATTAGAAAATAAATGTAAAGCCTAACGAAGAAATTCAATAGAAGGAAAGAAGAATGGTGAAAGACCAGTGCTTTCCCTAAATAGCGTACACCTGCGTTGTAGAACGCCATAATGACTGAACCCGAGATCCCCTTTTTCTACTTCGTCTGCATAACTGTAACGCTTCCAAGTTTGATAGTAAAAGCCTACTGCATAAACTACACGCGTTTCTAAAAATAAAACTGGTACTGTATTTCTTATACGACCTTGATAGGCACCCTGCTTAATGACCTAGATACACTACGTTAACCTAAAAGACAGAAGGGCTTAGAAGAGAGAGAGAGAGAGAGAGAGAGAGAGAGAGAGAGAGATGCACGGAGGAATGCCAATCCCACGTCGTCTCGCGATTAAAAAGTGAACGCGAAAGGCATGCAGGCTTGATTTTTTTCAAATAAACAGTAATAAAAAACACTACCAATACGAGGTAAGGTTTAAAAAAACATGTTTAATGCTTATTAGGAAACATGACACAATACTGTTTTACGTCTGAAATCCTGACTTTATACTGACAGAACAGTCGAAAAGGCAGGACAGGTGGCGGTTTGAAAACGTAAATACACGACTATCCTATAATAATACATTTTGAACGAAGCCACTTGGCCCCATTAAATTTATATATTCTTGTACCTTAGGACTTGCTGACAAAGAATATGTTATGTGTTACGCAAATAGTCTAGTAATTAACAAATTATAGCCAAAATACTATAGCGGGGTTGTCTGACAGCACAAGATCATATTTGCTCATAATGGCATATGTTTGAAACACTGCTTTAGGGGAAATGAGGCCAACAAGTTAGATACGATTTGATTGGCTGTAGTAATATGTACGGCGAAATATTATTAGTTGAACTGCAAATACTATTATTGTGGCTATGGCAACGTGAGAATGGGTAACATTTTTTCAAAGGCTCTTGTAAACATGGTCCTATTGGTTAGAACCTTTGATATAGTCAATTAGAAGCGTCAGTTCAGGGCCAGTTTTGAAAATACATTTTGTGAGAAGCAAGTGCGTTGAGAGCGGGCAAATATTTTTCTAAATAAAAGCCTGGGATAAGGCAGATCGAAATTGTGCCAAAATTCATTGCCAGTCAACGTTACTTGTGTATATTTCCTTGAATTGTGGTAAGCTAGACATATTTCATATATATATAGCTGAAATTTTGTATAGTGTTTATTCCTTTTCAATATAGCCACCGTCTGAATTGACACACTTCTGCCATCTCTGCTTGACCTTGAAAAGACCTAGGGAGTAGAACACCGTATTTTTCAATCTAAACCAGTCATCACATGCCAGTATAACCTCTTCATCGCTGTCAAAATGATTTCCTTTTAGCTGTTTTTTAAGATTTGGGAATAGAAAAAAGTCTGATGGAGCCAAATCTGGAGAATATGGTTGGTGTGGAAGAATTTCAATATTCAAATCATTGGCTGCTAGCTGCACAAGCCGTGCTTTGTGAGAGGGCGTGTTCTCTTGAAGCAAAGGAAGATTTTGAGTGCACGTTATCTCTTGTTTCCTGGTCACAACCTTTCTTAGTTTGGTGAGAAGATCTGCATAGTACTGCTCATTAACTGTGTTGCCACGAGGCAGATAATCTTTCAAAAGGACACCTTTGCCGTCCCAAAACAGTCAGCATCACTTTTCCTGCAGATTTCTGCGCTCTCGGCTTGACAGGTGTTGGGGAGCCCGGGGTTTTCCATTGCATGCCGGCAATTTTGAATTCGGGGTCATAATGGTGTACCCAAGTCTCATCTTCTGTCACCATGGTCTCCAAACAATTTTTTGACAGACACTTTTTGAGCAACTGTTGACAGCAATTTACCCTCGTTTGCTTCTGTTCACGTGTCAACAGTCGCGGAACCCAGCGTGCACACACTTTTCTCATGTTCAGTCTGTTGTGTAAAATTCTATAAAATGTTCTTTCATTTAGTTTTACTCTACTAGCTATCTCCACAATTGTCATTTTTCGATCCAGGTCAATGATTTTCTTCACTCTTGTTGCATTTTCATCGTTGCACTCTGAGGTTGGTCTACCAGATCTTGGCAGATCAGCAACATTTGAGCGGCCGCACCTAAACTGTTGACACCAGTTTTTTTTACCGAAGTATATGAAGGACAAGAATCAAGAAACACTGGTTCCATCTCCCTGTGTATTTCTGTAGGTGTTTTTCAGTTGAACATCTGAAATTTTATCACAGCTCTGGCTTCCTTCTTTTCCATTGTTTTGTCAAATCTTTGGAGCTGCAGATCCGGTCAATAGGGTACATTGCGCCGTGCACTGTAGCGGGAAAACCCATTGAAGAAACAAACGCGTACTTCACACATTCAGTGCAAATATGATGAACTTTAAATGTCCCAAGTTTCATCTTCCTCCTGTGACTCCTTCATGGTCAGGCCCAAGACTTATGTCAATCCCCTTGTATATATATACAGTACTTTGCAAAAAAAATGGCAGTCATATTTTCGAAACGCAGCACACTCATAGAAGCAAATAGTAATAAAAACTGTATGTCCAGAGGAAGATTAGTATCTCCCCTATCTATTAACAGTGGTTTCAGTAAAATATAATGTTGCCTTCTCCAGCAAAGCAAGCCTGAATGCGGCGAGGCATACTTCCCACAAGTGTTTGTAGGTAATTGTGAGTCAGACTGTCCCAGTATTTTTCAGCTACCTTCTTCAATTGTTCAACGTCTCTGAGTCCACTCTTTTTTAAATGATTCTTGAGTAGTGCCCAAACGTTTTCAATTGGGTTTAGGTCGGGAATGTTGCTGGGCCACTTCAGTACTTTCACATTCTTCTCTTGCAGCCATGCTTTAGTGGTATGGGCTATATGCTTTGGGTCATTGTTATGTTGAAATGTACACCCATCGGGGTACATGACCTGCATAAATGGCAGAAGGTGTCCCTCTAGTATGTCGATGTACCTTTCTTTCGTGAGAATTCCTGTGAAAACACAAAGTGGGGTGGCACCTCTTGCTGACACCCCTCCCCAAAGATGGAATTTCTGGGTATGTTTCGGTCGCTGGTACACAGGCGTTACAGAGACTTTCGTCCAAATATTTATTTGGGCAGGATAAGACCAAACAGAACATTCATCTGAAAAAATCACATTGTCCCATGACAAATTTTGGTGTTCGTGGCACCAGTTCAAGCGCATCTGTTTGTGAGTCTCTGTGAGCAATGGTGATGAAATTACCCGCTTTTTTGTGTAATTTATCCTGTGTAGCTCTCAGTTGACAGTAGCATTAGATACCTCTGGGCTTCACAACTCGATCATGCGCTGCCGTATGTTTTCTACACTCTCTTCATTGGCCCAGCCCGAACGAATTTGGCGAGACGCCGATGTTTCTTTCTGTCCAAAATTCTTGGCCTCCCACTACCTTCTTTTCGCTCGATTCCATTACCTGCTTTTAATTTACTCACAACTTTGTAGACAGTCCGCTCAGGAATGTTCAAGGTTTTAGAAATGTTGGAACATGTTTGATTTCCTTCATTCCAAAGCTGTGAAATTAACATACACTTTGACTTTGTATCCATTTTCTGCCACTAGCATTAGAAATTGTCGTCTGCTCTATTATCAAGGGACTTTACTCTCCGCTAATTTTTTTTTACTTTTGGTAGTGTTTGCTCACTTAAGTGGAGTGCAAATTTGGGGCAGAACATGCATATTTAATTAGATTTCAGCATATTTAGCGGAGCAATATGACTGCCATTTTTTTTTTGCAAAGTACTGTATATATATATATATATATATATATATATATCTATATATATATATATATATATATATATATATATATATATATATATATATATATATATATATATATATTACATGAAAATTGAATATGACATGACAAAATGTGTCTGTATGTGTGTGGTTCAGTAGGAAACAGAAGGCAAAGCCTAGATATTGCTCCACCATGTAAAAGCTTGTCAGAGAGGAGTATAACTGCATGTGCAGATATGGGATTGCCACATAGTACCATGACACCTATCTTATTGTATAGAAGGAATTAATGCTGGAATTGCAGAGGCGTTGTAACCATTAGGGAGAGGAATACTGGTGTATATTGTCACATGAGAAGCTAGCAGTTGGCCTACAGCGCTGAACTCTGTGTTTGTAATGTCCTGTACTTCAGTGTGGAAATAGATATTATATATTAGTTCTGAAGAAGGAGGTACAACCTTCTTATTTCAGGGACCGTGGTACTGACGTATTAGAGCAGCACCTGGTCTGAGTTTTGCTGAATCCAGAAGGCTAACAGCAGACTCCTTGTCCAAGATATCGACCAGTGGTGTATGTCAATATAACTGAGAAGCAAGCGAGCAGAGGAGACAGTTTTCCTGCCGCCAACACAGAAGTTAAGATTGTGTCAGCCAGAGCAGCTCACCCTTGTATAACCCACCATAAAATTGACTGTAATACTAAAGCAAGAGGGACAGTTAGTGTTTTACAAACTAAAAGAACTGTGAACCCTTCAAGATAATTTCCACCAATAACAAACACATGAAGTCGTGATGACAAACAACAACATAGCTTCAAAAGCCAGTATTACCTCTTAATACCAGAGCATAACACTACACACATATTGTAATAATATTCTATGTCAGGACAAAGATCCTTTGTGTAATTTTTGTACATAGACATTGTGTTTGCATTTGATTGTGATTCCTGATTCACTCTGTATTTGGATCAGGATATCCATTCTTGAAAGAAATTAATACATAATTTAAAATTTAACACTTGTCTTACTTAAGCTAGTCTTCTAGAGTGTGAAATGTATGTGCTAGTTATAGTGGTGTAAAGTGTTGTGAATCTTACATAAAGTGTTTATCTGTCTGTTGTTGTTGTTGTGAACTTACACTTCATCAATATCATAACCCTAGACATTCAACGTAGTCATTACAATATTCCAGAATAAGTCTGACTGAGGTCTAAATGTGGTAGCAAAGTAAGGTCATCTGTAACACACCACACATATTATATACAGATACCTTCACAGCTGATCTCAGTCAGTACACTAAGTCCCCTATAAATATTTATATAATCCCAACTTACCATACATGGGACAGATCAGAACCTGCAGCAAGGGACAGATCAGAACCTGCAGAATGGCACAGATCAGAACCTGCAGCACGGGACATATCAGAACCTGTAGCATGGGACAGATCAGAACCTGAAGCAAGGTACAGATCAGAACCTGCAGCATGGGACAGATCAGAACCTGTAGCTCGGGACATATCAGAACCTGTAGCATGGGACATATCAGAACCTGCAGCACGGGACAGATCAGAACCTGCAGCATGGGACAGATCAGAACCTGCAGCACGGGACATATCAGAACCTGTAGCATGGGACAGATCAGAACCTGCAGCGCGGGACAGATCAGAACCTGCAGCATGGGACAGATCAGAACCTGTAGCACGGGACATATCAGAACCTGTAGCATGGGACAGATCAGAACCTGCAGCACGGGACAGATCAGAACCTGCAGCATGGGACAGATCAGAACCTGCAGCACGGGACATATCAGAACCTGTAGCACGGGACAGATCAGAACCTGCAGCACGGGACATATCAGAACCTGTAGCATGGGACATTTCAGAACCTGCAGCACGGGACATATCAGAACCTGTAGCACGGGACAGATCAGAACCTGCAGCACGGGACAGATCAGAACCTGCTGCATTGGACAGATCAGAACCTGCATGATTTCTGTTGGATCTTATACTTGTACGATAGACCCTATTGCAGGGAAGAAAATGACATAATTCACAGTTATCTTCTTATCGCTCTCGCTCGTTATGAAGCACGGAGCCACCATTGCATCTGGTCCCCTTGCAGGAAAACTGCTTCCAAGCATTTATGCTCCTTTGCAGCGGTAGTTTATGTACCAATTTATTTTATATGTTGAGGTTGCCAGCCCCATTCACAACCTTATATTAATCGCATTTTACAGTATGTTTGTAGAGAGCGGTAATTCTCTTCTTTATTTGTCATCTTATAGACCCACGGGGACTTCACGGGACAGATGAGAATATACTGCTATACTATAAAAACACGAACAACAGACGTGCGGCTGTTACTCCCCGAAACTGAAACTATTAAATTGTTTGATGATACTGGTCACTTGTTACGACGTGTAGAATATTGCAAGTGGGTGTGTGATAGGGTAGACACTCACACCACAAGGCACGTACATAAGAATCATGGACTGTGGTAAACGCCTGGTGACATTTAATGACGATTTATTAAGTCACAGCACGATCACATTTACATTGATATACACAAGATGAGTCGTGAGGACTTTAGGCCTTGATATAGATCTGCTGATGAATGTTGAAGAGTATTGTATTGCAATGACTTGTAATGTGACTGTGTGTATATCAATGTAAATGTGATCGTGCTGTGACTTAATAAATCGACATTTAAATTACACCAGATGTTTACGGCCATCCATGACTATTATTTACGTACCTGTGTTGTGAGTGACTGTTCTACCACACACTCACTAATACATACCTAACACAGATACGACGGCACACCTACGCCACCCATACACCGTTAATATTCAGCATCTTCGGTAACAGTGGTGGACCAGTTCAAATTGGAACGAATGGATATGACATTCGCGTATCAAGAGTTTCTCTAACTTGAGAGAGTATTTAACAGACGGAAGGATAAAATCGTTATCGATACAGTCCACATATCTGTATCATTTGATAGATTTGTTTTCGGGTTCTGACACCCGCAACAGTCGTTTTGAGAGAACTTCATGCGTGACCTGAATCTCATGTGCTTCAAACCGTGACCTGGTTTGTAGTCTGCCTGTGGAGCGCATTTGGGAAACGCCTTATTCGTGGGAATAATCAGCTTTATAGCACTGTCAGTTGACGTCCTGTGTCGTGCCTGTAGAAAACAACAACGTCTGTAGTCTACATTTCCTATCAGATGCGCAGCGAAATTATCATCAGCAGCGAGCCAGCAGTTTATGAGGTGATACAACGTCTGAAGGATAGCGTGTACAAGTCGAGTGTATGTGCAGTTGTACCAGTCATTTTGCAAGTATAGCTCGAGTCAAGAGCGGGTTTGCTGTGTTCCTGTTACGATCATCATGTGCTCCTATGCAGTATTCGAGCACATACCTTACTAAAGCGAGGACCTGAAGGGAAGAGAATCTAGATCCAATACCTTTCGGCGATAGACTGTTTTTAGCGTCAGAATTATGTGATATTTAAAGTCTTGGCGGAAGGGAATGGAAAATTGACAGATAAGTGATTTTTGTTTGTTCTGTAAAGTGTGTCATGTCACTCATGTCCTCAGGCCTTCTGAATTCTATGCATTTCTTTTTAATTCTGTTGTTGATGTTGTTTATTCTATAGTGACATGAATGAGTAGAATTTAATGCTAAGATCCAATTATTAACATGTGGTATGACTGTTTTGGCGTAGATATGTGATATGAACGCAGTCTTGGCAAGGCTATACACGATTTGACAGATCGAAAGTGCTTTTTTGTTTGGTTCAGATGCTTTGTGTGATTTTCATGTAACTCATGATAGGCCTTCTGAATGTTTATGCATTTCAAATTCTGAGCGGCTTGTTGTAAAAATTGCCTTGTTTATGTCTATAGTGAATAAAAGTAGAATTTAATGCATAAGTAGTTTATGGCTATTAACATGTGGTATTGACTACCATGATATGGATATGACAATATAGAGGTTCTTTGAACAGAAATTGATCTGACAGTAATTAGGAAAGGTTGCAATTTGTTGTATGGTTATTTAGCTGTCAGAAGTAAAAGGTTCATTGATACATATATAGTGATCTCAATAAATAAGTCACTATGGATGATGATGAAATGGATCCTGATAATATGTGGCCTTTATTGGAGTATTTATTTCAAGAGGGTAAAAATTTTCATAGATTAAAAGGACCAGAACTGGAAGCACACGTGATGGACGGATTGTTGGTCAGTGCGTCGAGAGCACTAAGAGATTTTGCTGAGAATAGATTTCAGTCCATCCCTCATTTAAGAATGGCTAGGAATTTAGCAAAGTTGCTGCTGCTCGACCTTCGTGTATTTGTGTATAATAATATTCATGTTGAACACGACAAAATATTGAAGGGTATACACAATATAATTGCTGACAATCAGGAAAAGAAGCTAGAAGATGAGGAAGTAAGAGTCAACAGACAGGAAGAAAAAAAATTGCTTAAAGGGTAAAGCTGAAGAGAATGAACTTAAGGAAAAATTAGCTAAACTTACAGGTGATTTAAATAGATCAAACCTGGAACTTGCTAGAGTACAAGCAAGTTTGGATTCTTCACTATTGAAGGTTAAAGAATTGGAGGTCCAGATAAAAGTTAAGCATGTGGAGGTGGAAAACCTTACACAAGAGATCCAACGAAGAAAAGACATGTATGAAAAATTAAAAGCGGAAACCAATGAGCGAGAAGGATTATACAATGTAATGATACATGATGTATGTTTTGATAAACTTGAAGAGAAGAATACTGTATTTCCAGGGGAAGTCGATGAGTTAGTGAATAATAATAATGGTGAGAATGAAACACAGTCAATAAAGGTAAATAAAGAGCAGGATGGAAAAGAGACATTGGTAGAGTTGACGGCTGAGAAAGAGAAGGTTGCTAAGATTGAGAAATTGCTAGCAGAAGAAGGTTGCAGAGTTTTGGCTCTTAATGATTTAAATAAGAAACTTAGTCAAGAGATTGCGCATAGAGATATTGAAATTGCAGAGGCCAGAAAACGGGTAAATGGCCTGCTTGACATCGTCTTGGATAAAAAAAATGTGGTCTTCTGTCTATGTTGACAGTGATAGACAGAAAGTTGCGAAAAGTCAGCCCCATACACTTTTTGCTCATAGAGAGGCCATACATGGTAAACATAGAACTTTTCGTGGGAGATACAACTTCCCTAGTGCTAGTGGTACTAGTGACTCTATTGATAATTCTTGGCGTCAGGCTAATAAAGATTCTTGTGTTTCAGCCAGTTCTATTGATTACGAAAAGAAATGTGAGAAATTGAAAGTTAAGGCTCCTAAAATCAATCACGTGTTTACTGTTGCAGATTCTGATAAACTTGTAACAGGGAATAAACATAGTACTATATTTTCCAGGAATGAAACCCACTATGGGCAGGAAAATAAACATTCTAAGGGTTCAGTTACTTGTCAAACTCAGCACAGCCAGTTTGACGGTATTGGTAAACATATTCCCATAGGTGAAAAGAAAAACATTGATAGTAAGAGATATAATCACAAGATTAGACAGTACCAAGGGAGTTTATCAAGTGGTAATTTTGATTCTCCAAGGAATTGTAAACAATTTAGCGGATTTCAACATTTTGATCCGAAGAATTCTGTAAGTTATAGTAGAAATAACTGTAAGAAAAACTATCAATCTGGTAATGATTTTGCTACTAGAAAGCAAGTCTTGTCTAGTGGACATTTTTGTCAAAGAAGATATGTTAATAACAACAATGCTAACTTGGGTTATAGACATAACATTTGTCATAATAGAGGAATTGACAAGAATATAAAGAGAAATAATAGCTCTTCACATGTTTCTCTACATAACTTGACTCAGCAAAAGTCTAGAGTCATTGTTTGTAAACAAAGCAACTGTAGTAATAAATATTTTCATCATGTAACAAATAATAAGCGCAAGTATGCTAACTTTGCTCAACATGAGCCCAGAGTCAGTTGTAATAGAGATAAGCAAGGTAACAATAACACTGGTGTTTTAAATACTATAGCTGATGATGTTGTTCATCACGAGAAAGTGTCTCGGTGTTGTGAATATAACACTTTGTTTCAGCCTACGGCAGTAATGTCTTCTGTGATGTCTAGAGATTATAAAAGAAGAGCTGAAGGCATCGTGAAAGGACCATTGCTTTACAAGGACCAAAGTACAGGGTAATTGTCATTGTGACTTCTACGTTTTTTTCTCATTAGATTTCACCATTCATTAAAATAGAAATTTTCATTCATATATTTTGACAGAAGCGACTTTACGATAACAGTCAAGGCTCCTGTGACATATTAACTGTGAGAAAAGGAGGTCAACTTTGGGTCATTGTGTGCGTTCAAGCGTAACTTTTTCAGCGTCTCATTAAACATCGGATGTTTTACTTGCTCAGGGTCAAGAAATGTTGACAGGAAAGGGAAGCTATAGATTTACATCTGATTTTTTATTTATTAAAACAGTAAATATTTTTTGTATTTGTTACTATAATAAATGATATGTTCTTGTTTTGCAATAACATGTAATTTCGTTTGAAATATTTAATGCATTATTTGATTGCCATGATTTTGTGTTTCTATTGTTAGTTATATTCCATTGTTGAACTTGCAATTTTTTGTTTTGTTTTAGTTTTTGTAGCAGTTTTGTTAAGATAATTTTTTGTACATGTTGAGTTTGCCAGCCCTATGCACAAAACTCATTAGTTGTAATGGTGCAATAATTACTTTTAGATAATTCATGAGCACTTGAATTTTTTCTCATGTGTTTTATGTGATGTATATTTTTTGAAGAAAAAAAAAAAAACTTACATTTTTTAATGTGTGTCTGTTTAGAGATAGATTGTTTATATGTCCTTCATTTTTTTTTTAAAGGTCGATTTCATTGTTAGTTTATCTACTATAGCCTTGAATTGGTTGTAAAGGAAATATTTTTTATGCAACTTAGTGATACGAAACTTTTTTGTATTTTTTTTTGAAAATGTATTTTTTCGAACGTTGTAATATTTTTTCTGCGCCAATGCTAGTCTGTATATTATGGTTAGTAATGTGTAGTGTCATTAGTTCATTGAAATTGTTTTTTTAATGTTTGATGCATTTTTCTGTATTTAGCGCGTGACTTTGAGTCAGTGCAAATCTTTTTGATAGCGTTTTATTTTTTGTTTGTGTGATATCTTGTATAATTTATTATTAGTTATGCATAAGTTTTATAATTTGGTTAAATTACTTACTATTCTTTTTGTCATAAGTTTTTTTTTCACTTGTGTTGTTAGTATAGATATACTTTGTCATTTTGTGTTATAATTTTTTTATCGTAGTTGTATTAACTTATATTATATGATGTGTGATTTAAATAGTTATTGTAAGGTATTGTTACAACTTTTTCTACATGTGCATCTTTACTTTTCATCTGTCCTTGTTGACTATTCGTCATCTCTTTACATCTTGTCTGTTGTCTTTTCAGCATGATCTGATATGTTGTTTATACTTCCGTGTTTCATCTTTGTCTCACTTTATGCTTCGTGTATACTTTTTTCTGTTACGCTACTTAGACTTTCATTCTTTGTATTGTTCAAGTAATGATGTAACTTTAGATCAGGGATAGTTGTATTTGCTTTACATGATTTGACATTGTGATATTATTTGTTGTTTTTCATATGATGATTTCATATTTTACTTCTTTTCGAATTATACTTTGTTTACTTGATATTATCATTTCTATTACTATTGTTTGTTGCTTGTTTGAGTATTATTGTATATGCTTAACTTAGTTCTGTAATAGATTAATTTTGAGATACTTAGCTTGGTTTTCTAATAGATTAATTTTAGTAATCATACGTTGGATGATTGTTATTTACTTTACATTTACTGCTAATATTTTGTAGATATACTATTTCTGACTTATCATAAGATGAATTTTGTAAAACATATGTTAGAACTCCATTATCTTTTAAATTTTTTCGTTTTGGGAGTTAATTTTCAAAAAAATGATAGAATCATTTTTTTCTCCTGGGTGTGTGGGAAACTGTAACAAGTTGATCCTTTGAAAGGGCAGTAATTCGGAATATGTTTTTGGGCAAAGTAGATTATGAGTTACAATACTTGTATACCTGATTAAGCTGAGGTTTGTTTAACGTTATAATAGAAACATATCCTTTTTATTTTGAGTGACAGAGTACAGGAAAGCGTGCGAACGCTTTTATCTCAAATGCTGAGATGTATTTGTTCTGTACTGTTTTTGAGCTGTGTTCAAAAACAGCGGAGTCTCGTTTTGGGTTTTTTGGCGGGACTAGAGTGTGTGATCCCGGAGAGGAGAAGAGGGATTCGGAGCGTTGGACCGGGAGTGGTCAACGCTGTCTGTGTGTGTTTTTCGAGGATGTATGCCTACGTAGTGCTTTGAATAATGTCGACTTAATGTTTTTGCTGTGTGGATAGGCCATAATTTATGTGAACTGCTGGGTGCAGTATTATAGTGCAGTATTATAAGTCTAGCGCAGAGATGAGTCGTGAGGACTTTAGGCCATTATTTATGTGAACTGCTGGGTGCAGTATTATAAGTCTAGCGCAGAGATGAGTCGTGAGGACTTTAGGCCATTATTTATGTGAACTGCTGGGTGCAGTATTACAAGTGAGTCGTGAGGACTTTAGGCCATTATTTATGTGAACTGCTGGGTGCAGTATTATAGGGCAGTATTATAAGTCTAGCGCAGAGATGAGTCGTGAGGACTTTAGGCCATAATTTATGTGAACTGCTGGGTGCAGTATTATAAGTGAGTCATGAGGACTTTAGGCCATAATTTATGTGAACTGCTGGGTGCAGTATTATAAGTGAGTCATGAGGACTTTAGGCCATAATTTATGTGAACTGCTGGGTGCAGTATTATAAGTCTAGCGCAGAGATGAGTCGTGAGGACTTTAGGCCATTATTTATGTGAACTGCTGGGTGCAGTATTATAAGTGAGTCGTGAGGACTTTAGGCCATAATTTATGTGAACTGCTGGGTGCAGTATTATAGTGCAGTATTATAAGTCTAGCGCAGAGATGAGTCGTGAGGACTTTAGGCCATAATTTATGTGAACTGCTGGGTGCAGTATTATAAGTGAGTCATGAGGACTTTAGGCCATAATTTATGTGAACTGCTGGGTGCAGTATTATAAGTGAGTCATGAGGACTTTAGGCCATAATTTATGTGAACTGCTGGGTGCAGTATTATAGCGCAGTGTTATAGCGCAGAGATGAGTCGTGAGGACTTTAGGCCTTGATATAGATCTGCTGATGAATGTTGAAGAGTATTGTATTGCAATGACTTGTAATGTGACTGTGTGTATATCAATGTAAATGTGATCGTGCTGTGACTTAATAAATCGTCATTAAATGTCACCAGGCTACATAAACTACCGCTGCAAAGGAGCATACAAGCTTGGAAGCAGTTTTCCTGCAAGGGGACCAGATGCAATGGTGGCTCCGTGCTTCATAACGAGAGAGAGCGATAAGAAGATAACTGTGAATTATGTCATTTTCTTCCCTGCAATAGCGTCTATCGTACAAGTATAAGATCCAACAGAAATCATGCAGGTTCTGATCTGTCCAATGCAGCAAGTTCTGATCTGTCCCGTGCTGCAGGTTCTGATCTGTCCCGTGCTACAGGTTCTGATATGTCCCGTGCTGCAGGTTCTGAAATGTCCCATGCTATGTCCCAGGTTCTGATCTTCCCTGCTACAGGTTCTGATATGTCCCGTGCTGCAGGTCTTATCTGTTCCATTCTACAGGTTCTGATATGTCCCGTGCTGCAGGTTCTGATCTGTCCCATGCTGCAGGTTCTGATCTGTCCCGTGCTGCAGGTTCTGATCTGTCCCATGCTACAGGTTCTGATATGTCCCGTGCTACAGGTTCTGATCTGTCCCGTGCTGCAGGTTCTGATCTGTCCCGCGCTGCAGGTTCTGATCTGTCCCATGCTACAGGTTCTGATATGTCCCGTGCTGCAGGTTCTGATCTGTCCCATGCTGCAGGTTCTGATCTGTCCCGTGCTGCAGGTTCTGATATGTCCCATGCTACAGGTTCTGATATGTCCCGAGCTACAGGTTCTGATCTGTCCCATGCTGCAGGTTCTGATCTGTACCTTGCTTCAGGTTCTGATCTGTCCCATGCTACAGGTTCTGATATGTCCCGTGCTGCAGGTTCTGATCTGTGCCATTCTGCAGGTTCTGATCTGTCCCTTGCTGCAGGTTCTGATCTGTCCCATGTATGGTAAGTTGGGATTATATAAATATTTATAGGGGACTTAGTGTACTGACTGAGATCAGCTGTGAAGGTATCTGTATATAATATGTGTGGTGTGTTACAGATGACCTTACTTTGCTACCACATTTAGACCTCAGTCAGACTTATTCTGGAATATTATAATGACTACGTTGAATGTCTAGGGTTATGATATTGATGAAGTGTAAGTTCACAACAACAACAACAGACAGATAAACACTTTATGTAAGATTCACAACACTTTACACCACTATAACTAGCACATACATTTCACACTCTAGAAGACTAGCTTAAGTAAGACAAGTGTTAAATTTTAAATTATGTATTAATTTCTTTCAAGAATGGATATCCTGATCCAAATACAGAGTGAATCAGGAATCACAATCAAATGCAAACACAATGTCTATGTACAAAAATTACACAAAGGATCTTTGTCCTGACATAGAATATTATTACAATATGTGTGTAGTGTTATGCTCTGGTATTAAGAGGTAATACTGGCTTTTGAAGCTATGTTGTTGTTTGTCATCACGACTTCATGTGTTTGTTATTGGTGGAAATTATCTTGAAGGGTTCACAGTTCTTTTATTTTGTAAAACACTAACTGTCCCTCTTGCTTTAGTATTACAGTCAATTTTATGGTGGGTTATACAAGGGTGAGCTGCTCTGGCTGACACAATCTTAACTTCTGTGTTGGCGGCAGGAAAACTGTCTCCTCTGCTCACTTGCTTCTCAGTTATATTGACATACACCACTGGTCGATATCTTGGACAAGGAGTCTGCTGTTAGCCTTCTGGATTCAGCAAAACTCAGACCAGGTGCTGCTCTAATACGTCAGTACCACGGTCCCTGAAATAAGAAGGTTGTACCTCCTTCTTCAGAACTAATATATAATATCTATTTCCACACTGAAGTACAGGACATTACAAACACAGAGTTCAGCGCTGTAGGCCAACTGCTAGCTTCTCATGTGACAATATACACCAGTATTCCTCTCCCTAATGGTTACAACGCCTCTGCAATTCTAGCATTAATTCCTTCTATACAATAAGATAGGTGTCATGGTACTATGTGGCAATCCCATATCTGCAAATGCAGTTATACTCCTCTCTGACAAGCTTTTACATGGTGGAGCAATATCTAGGCTTTGCCTTCTGTTTCCTACTGAACCACACACATACAGACACATTTTGTCATGTCATATTCAATTTTCATGTAATATATATATATATATATATATATATATATATATATATATATATATATATATATATATATATATATATATAAATATATATATATATATATATATATATATATATATATATATATATATATATATATATATATATATATATATATATATATATATATATATATATATATATATATATATATATATATATATATATATATATATATATATATATATATATACAAAGGGATTGACATAAGTCTTGGGCCTGACCATGAAGGAGTCACAGGAGGAAGATGAAACTTGGGACATTTAAAGTTCATCATATTTGCACTGAATGTGTGAAGTACGCGTTTGTTTCTTCAATGGGTTTTCCCGCTACAGTGCACGGCGCAATGTACCCTATTGACCGGATCTGCAGCTCCAAAGATTTGACAAAACAATGGAAAAGAAGGAAGCCAGAGCTGTGATAAAATTTCAGATGTTTAATTGAAAAACACCTACAGAAATACACAGGGAGATGGAACCAGTGTTTCTTGATTCTTGTCCTTCATATACTTCGGTAAAAAAAACTGGTGTCAACAGTTTAGGTGCGGCCGCTCAAATGTTGCTGATCTGCCAAGATCTGGTAGACCAACCTCAGAGTGCAACGATGAAAATGCAACAAGAGTGAAGAAAATCATTGACCTGGATCGAAAAATGACAATTGTGGAGATAGCTAGTAGAGTAAAACTAAATGAAAGAACATTTTATAGAATTTTACACAACAGACTGAACATGAGAAAAGTGTGTGCACGCTGGGTTCCGCGACTGTTGACACGTGAACAGAAGCAAACGAGGGTAAATTGCTGTCAACAGTTGCTCAAAAAGTGTCTGTCAAAAAATTGTTTGGAGACCATGGTGACAGAAGATGAGACTTGGGTACACCATTATGACCCCGAATTCAAAATTGCCGGCATGCAATGGAAAACCCCGGGCTCCCCAACACCTGTCAAGCCGAGAGCGCAGAAATCTGCAGGAAAAGTGATGCTGACTGTTTTGGGACGGCAAAGGTGTCCTTTTGAAAGATTATCTGCCTCGTGGCAACACAGTTAATGGGCAGTACTATGCAGATCTTCTCACCAAACTAAGAAAGGTTGTGACCAGGAAACGAGAGATAACGTGCACTCAAAATCTTCCTTTGCTTCAAGACAACACGCCCTCTCACAAAGCACGGCTTGTGCAGCTAGTAGCCAATGATTTGAATATTGAAATTCTTCCACACCAACCATATTCTCCAGATTTGGCTCCATCAGACTTTTTTCTATTCCCAAATCTTAAAAAACAGCTAAAAGGAAATCATTTTGACAGCGATGAAGAGGTTATACTGGCATGTGATGACTGGTTTAGATTGAAAAATAGGGTGTTCTACTCCCTAGGTCTTTTCAAGGTCAAGCAGAGATGGCAGAAGTGTGTCAATTCAGACGGTGGCTATATTGAAAAGGAATAAACACTATACAAAATTTCAGCTCTCTGTGACATGTCCTTCATGATCAGGCCCAAGACTTATGTCAATCCCCTTGTATATATATATATATATATATATATATATATATATATATATATATATATATATATATATATATATATATATATATATATATATATATATATATATATATATATATATATATATATATATATTATATATATATATATATATATATATAATGATATATATATATATATATATATATATATATATATATATATATATATATATATATATATATATATATATATATATATATATATATATATATGAAATATGTCTAGCTTACCACAATTCAAGGAAATATACACAAGTAACGTTGACTGGCAATGAATTTTGGCACAATTTCGATCTGCCTTATCCCAGGCTTTTATTTAGAAAAATATTTGCCCACTCTCAACGCACTTGCTTCTCACAAAATGTATTTTCAAAACTGGCCCTGAACTGACGCTTCTAATTGACTATATCAAAGGTTCTAACCAATAGGACCATGTTTACAAGAGCCTTTGAAAAAATGTTACCCATTCTCACGTTGCCATAGCCACAATAATAGTATTTGCAGTTCAACTAATAATATTTCGCCGTACACATTACTACAGCCAATCAAATCGTATCTAACTTGTTGGCCTCATTTCCCCTAAAGCAGTGTTTCAAACATATGCCATTATGAGCAAATATGATCTTGTGCTGTCAGACAACCCCGCTATAGTATTTTGGCTATAATTTGTTAATTACTAGACTATTTGCGTAACACATAACATATTCTTTGTCAGCAAGTCCTAAGGTACAAGAATATATAAATTTAATGGGGCCAAGTGGCTTCGTTCAAAATGTATTATTATAGGATTGTCGTGTATTTACGTTTTCAAACCGCCACCTGTCCTGCCTTTTCGACTGTTCTGTCAGTATAAAGTCAGGATTTCAGACGTAAAACAGTATTGTGTCATGTTTCCTAATAAGCATTAAACATGTTTTTTTAAACCTTACCTCGTATTGGTAGTGTTTTTTATTACTGTTTATTTGAAAAAAATCAAGCCTGCATGCCTTTCGCGTTCACTTTTTAATCGCGAGACGACGTGGGATTGGCATTCCTCCGTGCATCTCTCTCTCTCTCTCTCTCTCTCTCTCTCTCTCTTCTAAGCCCTTCTGTCTTTTAGGTTAACGTAGTGTATCTAGGTCATTAGGGTCCTATCAAGGTCGTATAAGAAATAAGCACGCGGGTGCCTATCAAGGTCGTATAAGAAATACAGTACCAGTTTATTTATTTTAGCAAAACGCGTGTAATTTATGCAGTAGGCTTTTACTATCAAACTTGGAAACGTTACAGTTATGCAGACGAAGTAGAAAAAGGGGATCTCGGGTTCAGTCATTATGGCGTTCAGTCATTTCTACAACGCAGGTGTACACTATTTAGGGAAAGCACTGGTCTTTCACCATTCTTCTTTCCTTCTATTGAATTTCTTCGTTAGGCTTTACATTTATTTTCTAATTTATATATGTGGATTAGAATTTTTCACGACACCATGCTACAGGTTCTGATATGTCGCGTGCTGCAGGTTCTGATCTGTCCCGTACTGCAGGTTCTGATCTGTCCCGTGCTGCAGGTTCTGATCTGTCCCATGCTACAGGTTCTGATCTGTCCCATGCTACAGGTTCTGATATGTCCCGTGCTGCAGGTTCTGATCTGTCCCGTGCTACAGGTTCTGATATGTCCCGTGCTGCAGGTTCTGATCTGTCCCGTGCTACAGGTTCTGATATGTCCCGTGCTGCAGGTTCTGATCTGTCCCATGACGCAGGTTCTGATCTGTCCGGTGCTGCAGGTTCTGATATGTCCCGTGCTGCAGGTTCTGATCTGTCCCGTGCTGTAGGTTCTGATCTGTCCCGTTTAAGTCCCATGGGTCTATGTGGGAAACAAATAAAGGACTACTGCTATCTGAGACTTATTTTTTTAACTTTTTCTTTCCACTATTACCGTGAAGCGTAGTGTGCAGCTGAAGTTATCGTTCCCGGCCAAGTGTATCGCCTTGGCTACTGTGAGCCCATGTGTGGCGTTGGCTATCGCACGCCACATGTCAGAGAATGACCAAGAGTATGGAGCTGGTAAGCGCGGCACGAAAAAGATTTATCGCTATGTGTACTTCGCATATGACAAAAACATGTTTAAGATAGAAACGGAACAGAGTTGATGTTTACGCTGATGGGTTCGCTTGTGTCATCTACCAGATGGTAGATATTTGAAAAGTGTTCAATGGATAATGTCTTGTAAGACGTCGATGTGTTTAAATATGGAACAAACAAATGAAACGGGATCATATATTACTTATGTGGAATAATGGAATGTGGAATTTGATGAAATTAACCTGCTTTGCAATTCCATGTCGAGATGTGTAGTCTACGTTTTAAATAAATGTTGGAATGTTGATGGAGTTTCCAAGTCGATATATTTATCGTTGAGTTGGAACGTTGGAAATACTGTTACTGAGTTCTTGTAGTGGTTGTTATGAACCTTGTGGACAATATAATTATTAATCCTAGACATAATCGAGCAAACGAGCATAATATGGAATTGAACAATATAAACCACAACCCCACACCATGTTGTTGTAGAAAGTCTGTGATGTTGTCTTTCCGTCTGCCCTTTAGCTTTCCCCGTGTTCTGAACCCAGATCTTCTAATGTTGTAGGCGAGTAGTGGTAATTTATCGGGCTCCATTTTAATGAGATGGCCAAAACACTTGATTTTCTGTGTCTCTATGTACTTATTCAAGATGTAGTTCATAACACTTTTCTTATGTCATCATTTATCATTCTGTCACTCCTGGTAACATTATTTGATTTTCTTAAGCATCATCTCACAGGATATTATTTTCCCTTCCTACGTTTTGCCCAGTGACCATATTTGACACTGATAGCAAAGAGTTGGTAAGAATGCACAGTTTATCAGCTGTCGTTAAGTTTCCATACTGACTTTCTGATGTGTGAGAAGTGGTAACTGTGACAAGTCATATATTAGATGTTCCATTTTACTCTGACATTCTTCAACCCTCTGCTGCGTCCTTCTCTTTCTTCTTTCTCACACATGCCTTTTTGCATGTTTCCACTCTCGTCGATAAAGGTTATCTTAACGTCGTCACTCACAGCACGGTTGACATGACCGTATGACACGTTACGCTTTGTTCGCCGGGCAGACATCGTTAACCAGACGGGTTAAAAGTTTACCTATAACGACTTGTGTGAACAATCGTCAATACCAGATGTACTATTGGAAGATAACACTGTAATCTTCTTTACCCAAGATGGCATCTGAAGACAAACCCAGACTTAAGTCGGAGAATATAGATACATGTTTGATTTGTAGACAAAACTCAGATTATTGTCACAAAACAATAGTGCCTCAGGTTTTCCCAACATAGACACCAGATGGTATTTTAAGATAGTGTGTTCTCTTTGCCATATCGCAAAGCCAGGCTAGTGGTAAATAAGGCTGGGTGAAGATAACAATAGTGATATAGGAACACGAAGAGCAGCGTAATCGCTTCCGTCAAGACCTAGTGGTGGTAAAGAACTACGAGAGAGTAACATCATGGAGGAGATTATCAGTGATAGATTGGTGATGTAGTGAATTTGGTAACATGACAGGCGAAACGGAAATGGCAAGACCTTATTATATGGTCATGGAGTATATTAAAGGATCTGGTCTAAAGCTAGGAGAAGAAGCATGTGGCATACTGTGCATTCCCCGCCATCCAAAGGGGCTCTCCAACTATGCAGATCTAAAATACTGTGCTCTGGTTCTGGGCTCTACCAAGGAATTGTCACGTCCAGCACAGAGCCACTTCTCAGCTCCCTCTGCCTATCACTGGGTCCATAGTGAGATCCTTCTGCATGCAGCCAATGAGGTAAAAGCCAGAGTTACGTCTGGGGCTCAAGTGACTTCTCCAAGCTTAGTGTGCAATGCTGGGTTCACAACATGTTTCACTACAGGGGGAATCTCTGGAAGTGTGTGAATGATTTCAAGAGTCAATGATGTTGTAATTAGCCTCACAGTCAGAGGTTCACTTCCACACATATATATTGAAGCATTGTGCACAGCTGGTGGTCATAAAAAGATGACTCCAGATATGCCTCCATGCATTATCCTATGTGTCGCGTAGTAATCTTCTATTTGAGGGTGGGGGAAACCCCTACCAAAATCAGACGCTTATTTGTGGTTGGTTTGGCACTGACATGCTAAATTAAACTACTTCTGATTGGATCTTTCCTCAAAGAAGAAACACGTGCAGAGGAGAAAAAATTTCGCTTATAACCTACATCTTTTTAAGATTTAGGCACTGACTTTCAACTTTGTCAGAGAGAAATCACAGACAGTCAAGAACAAGGAACACTGAGACCGTAATATAGGACAGGTCATAGGACTAAAATTGAATTCTAAAGTTAGAAAGGAGTTACTCCAGAGACATTACTTTGCGCCCATGTTCTAGGATCCTACTCAAAGTGCACCCACTTAGACATCTAACTCATCTGAAGGTCTACGGCATCTTAAACAGCTGCCCGACACATTGCGGACGGTTTCTGTGTATCAAGTCTGTGGAAATAATTCTTAACCCAAAATTTATTTCGGTACGTTGCAATTGTGACAACATTTTGGTTGTGTCTCCTACTTGTCCATTTATTTTTCTTCATTTTCCGCACATTAACCTGCCCCATCGCCACGCTTTAGATTTGTTTATCCTCTTTTCATACTGCTATAGTGCTATTTTACGGTTAATTGACCATCTTTAAGGATTAATTGTAATTGCATAAGTTGTTAAACCAGATTGACTTCGTACGGTCAACGGAAAGTATTAGGGACTTTCTAAGTAATCCTGTCCCGTCAGAGACGCCTGCCCGTCTGGGGCATTGTTCACTACAACAGCGTTCAGACAATTGGGCGGATAATACAAAAGGAAGTACAGCTTATTATTGCTTAACTCACTTCCGACCAGACATTGTCTGTGTAATTATTACAGAGAACCCCGCGATGACACTATCTGCAAGTGATGTTACAAATCGTAATTTGAAAGGTTACTTAAGAGAACGGAAGAAGTCAGGCCAAATATGGGAGATGAGGTCATGTGTTTAAATTTTAAAATGAAATTTAAAATATGCGGAGCAAATTGTTGGGATAAACTCCATCATAACACGCGTGATTGAATACAAATGGCTGGGCAATTCTAGATGTTATAAACAACATTTATGATTAGAGCCTGGTCAGATAGTAACAACCACATGCGTGGGACGAAAGTTGCAATATAATCTGACACTTTCGAAGGTTTAGAGCACTGTGAAATTCACCTGGTCAAGAAGACAACCAGCTAGCCAGAGTAAGGAACAGAATTAGAATTCCATTTGTTGGACCAGACCTTGTTTGAGCATCTTGTGGACTTATATCCCAGGAAAACTCTACCTTCATTAACACGGCAAGCCGGAATCCTATTAATCTGAAACAAAAAGTCAGAGTGGGAGCCTAGTATAAAAGTAATACCCCAGACCGTGTGTAAGAGGCATCTTGAACAAGTTGCCTTAACTATTGCTCTGAGCCAGGAGTCAGTATTCATAAAGAGATCTTAGGGCGATTTGTACATTTTAAAATTTTATATTTTGCATTTATTAACATGGAAAGATTGCTATTGGATGTCAAAGTCATCTGAGGCTGGCAACCTCAGCATAGAATGATGGCTTCATGAACCACAACTGCAAGAGCTGGTGACTGCTTTATGCGGGTTTCTCATAGAGAACCAAAAGCAGAGAAAATCCCAAGATCCGAATGGAGCAGGGAGTAAATGATGATAGAACTGATATACATACTTATTATATTATTCACCTTTTTAACCAGTGCAAATATAAAGATATTCAATATAAATGTAATGAATATTTTCCGCACAGTGGGATTAATATTAATGCACAGAGAGGGTAAAGTTCTGATGTAAGAGGGATGATGGAATGAAAAAGGGATGGCATATGATTTTGTGTAAGTAAACCCAATACTCAGAAGAGTATTTGCTTCTCTTCTTGCATAATTCTAGTAGGTGGTACCAGTTGAGGGTACTATCTCTGGAACAAAGTGTGTGGTATAAGTGGCCTGCTATCAACGCTTGTCACCATCATCAGACGGGTCTTGAAGACGCTGGACCAGCTTCGTTATTACTTCCAGATATTTCTTAGAACGTGTCACAACCTCCAGACTTGACCAATAACGAGAGTGCACAAGTCCATAACCTGCAAAGAACCAACCATCGGCTGGAGCAGAAACCAACAAACTTGCTGTCAGCTAAGTACAAACTTAAAAGCTGCCAAGTGAATGTTCAAACAATTCCCTCAATATCCCTAACTTCACCCTGTGATGATATCCTGTTTTAAAAGATAATTATTCATTTTACACTGTTAAATATAATTGATTGTATATATATACAATTTTCCGTACAGTTGCTACTAAATTAAGATTTCCGTTGGGGGCTTGAACGGGCTAAATCATACAATATATCTCTTCACAAAAGTTGTCGGGCAGATAATACGTTAACATTCAGCCTTGTTCTTTATTTCTGAATATCTTGTGAATATTCCCTCAAGGTAGAAGCATAATCATCCTTCTATTTGCATTATCTGCCAAGGGTAATCTTGTGCGAAGGTAGATACCTTTGAAGACCCACTTTAGATACTCTAGGTTTTAGCCATTGCTGGACCATTACTACAGAGCAAAGGGGTTGACCCGTGACAGCAGTATGTATATTTTATCTTTTTATATTTAACATTTGCCATATGTATGGCTTGTGGATGTACAGTTGCGTATGGGACTGGCAACCTCATCACGTAAAAGAAGTTTCCCTGGGTACCACCACTGCAAGAGCTGGCGACTGCTTCGTGCTGACCTCCTCACAAGGAGCCAAAGGCAGATGTGGCCCCAAGTTCCATGGGTGCAGGGAGTGGATGGTGATGTATTGTTGTATATATTTATTATACCAACTTTTTAGTACTTTTTATATGTATAAATATATATGCCAAGAATGTTGCATTTGTCGTACTCCATGATCCAAAAGCAATGTCATCTGACACAATGGGCTTAGATTTAATGGTCAAGGATAACAAGAAAAATTGTAAGGAAGATGAAATGGTGGATGGAAGTGAAGTTCGCCTGATGTATATATCAGGAGGCATTTATTTCCTCAGCAGTCGACACTAGACGCATACATCAGGCGGATCTTAAAGACGCTTGCCTTGACAACCGATGTAGTTACCCTGGTCTTGCTGCAAGGGACGTGGTACTGCGGCAGTAATTGACTCCCATAGAGAAAAAACAGTCCAAAGTGCATTTGGCAACCAGCAGTGACGGAACCCAACATCAATGACAAATCATCTTCAACACCTGGCCAGTTGAGTACCAATGTATTGGCAACAGTAAATGAGCTCTGTAAAATTTCCACTCATATCATCTTCTGACTTAATTTAGTATTTCATTGTTAAAATAACTTTACTAATTTCACTCTTGTTAACCAATTATTGATTATTAAACTTGTTAAATGTAACTATAAAACTATAGTTGATCTAATCGTTATTGAATGAATTTGCACTCGTATTTTTTTTATAAATACATAACCATAAAGAGCTAGTTAAAGTATATGTGGGAATTAATAGCTAATTAATAGTTGATGAATCACCTTCAGCTGGGGGCTCAGAAAATACGAGTTAATAATTTTCCTTACAGAAGGGGCGGAGAATAATACGTTCATAACATCTTAGATGTTTTGCTTGCCATTCTGTAAAATACCTGTGAGGCTCCATTAAATAGAAGCCTCATTCTTTTATTTATATCTCTGCCAAGAGTAATCTTGAGCGAAGGTTAATACTTTCGAAGACCTTGATCCTTATACTCTTAAGTATGGACATCGTTGGACCACCACTGCACAGCAGCGGAGACAACCCCGCCATACTGACAGTTGGTATGTCTCTGCACTGGAAAAATGACCACGGCTAATGAAGCACTTCTTTTAGGGTGCTAGGTAGGTTGTGTATCCTTTCACGATTCATTTTCGCTGCAACCCGATGGCATCGTTCCGATGGTTCCCTGGTTCGATTTCCCTGTCAGCCTATCTCTTATGTTTCTTTTATGTTGTTAAGTGTCATCTTGTTTGTCTCACAGATGTCTGCAATTACCTATTTTTTTAAATTTTAAAAAATGTATTTATCTCTCCCATACCTCTGGTTTGCTTCATTGTTTATTCCAACAGTAGCAGCAGCAGCAGTAGTAGTAGAAGTAGTAGTAGTGGTAGTAGTAGTAGAAGTAGTAGAAGCAGCAGAAGTAGTAGAAGTGGAAGTAGTAGTAGTAGTAGTAGTAGATGTAGAAGTAGTAGTAGTGGGAGTAGCAGCAGTTGTATTAGTAGTAGTAGCAGTAGAAGTAGTTGTAGTGGTAATAGTAGTAGAAGTAATATTAGTAGTAGCAGTAGTAGTAAAAGTAGTAGAAGTAGTAGCAGTAATTGAAGTAGCAGCTGCAGCAGAAGTAGTAGTAGTAGTAGTAGTAGTAGTAGTAGTAGTAGTAGTAGTAGTAGTAGTAGTAGTAGTAGTAGTAGTAGTAGTAGTAGTAGTAGTAGTAGTAGTAGTAGTAGTAGTAGTAGTAGTAGTAGTAGTAGTAGTAGTAGTAGTAGGAGCTGCAGCAGTAGTAGTAGAAGTAGTAGCAGTAGTAGTAGGAGTAGTAGTAGCAGCATCGGAATCACCAAATGGTCGGGACAGAAACCAGATAGACCACATCGTGATTAATGGTAGATGGAGACATGCATTACAAGACGTGAAGGTAAGAAGAGGTGCAGATGTGGGAAGTGATCACCATTTAGTAGTAGCAAAACTGAAAGTGAAACTCAGAACGGCTGGACCAACTTTAACTACACAGAAAAGGTTTGACATCAGCAAATTGAAGTACCCCCTTACCAGAAAAGCGTTTGCGGCTGATATAAAGAAGCAATATCAATTTGCCAAAAGTCAGGAAAAGACATTGACTGATGATATGGACCAAAAATTCAACTCCATTTCAACAATATATAAGGAAAGCATCAAATCATGCTTTGGTTTCTAGGAAAGAAGCAAGACTGGATAACACCAGAAACATTAAACACCATAACGGTGAGAAAGGAAATGAAAAGAAAGAAAACAGAAGCGAAGTCCCCCAGGTTAAAGCAACTATATAGCGAACAGTACAGTCAGCTGGACAAGGAAGTTAAACGCCAAACACGAGCCAACAAAAGGTATTTCCTAGACGATCTTGCAAGACAGGCAGAAGAGGCAGCACTGAGAAATGAACAAAGCACAGTATACAAAATAACTAAAATCATCAGTGGAAAACGAGGTGCAAAGCGATATTACACTAGTAAGAGATAAGCAAGGAAATCTCATCAATACAGCAGAGGGACAGGAAACAAGATGGGCAGAGCATTTCAGAGAAACTCTGAACAAGGAATCACCGGAGACACAATTGAATGTTCCTGAGGCTGAAAACGATCTAGATGTTAATACAGACATTCCACGAAAAGAAGAAATCATCACAGCAATCAAAGGGTTAAAGAATGGAAAAGCTCCTGGCCACGATAACTTAAATGCAGAGCTATTTAAGACAGACCCTGAGCTAGCAGCAGAACTATTAGAACCACTATTTGCACAAGTCTGGAAAACAGGGACAACACCAACAGAGTGGAACAAAGGAATAATTGTCAAATTGCCCAAGAAGGGAGATCTTGCAGACTGCAATAATTGGAGAGGAATCACTCTTCTCTCAGTTCCCAGCAAAATACTAGGCAGGATAATTATACAGAGAATTTCAAAAGCAGTAGACCACAAACTGAGGAAAGAACAAGCAGGATTTAGAAAGAACAGAAGATGTGTAGATCATATATTTACCCTCAGGAATATTATAGAGCAGTGCTCAGAATGGCAAAGACAGCTGTACATTAATTTCGTCGATTTTGAAAAGGCTTTTGACAGTATACATAGGGACAGTTTATGGAAAATACAGAGACATCAACAACAGAATGAACAAAGCAAGAAGAGCCTTTTTTAGTCTAAACAACATCTGGAAGTCCTCTCAGTACAGCACAAGGACAAAATTAAGATTATATTAGTGCTGTATACTTTCTGTGCTTATCTATGGTGCGGAATGCTGGAGAGTTACAGAGAAGGAAGTTTCGAAATTGTCATCTTTTCACACAACATGCTTAAGACACCCGACCTTTTGGCCGAATACCATCACCAACCAAGATCTGCTTACTCCGAGCAAGCAAGAGGACATGCACACCATCATAGCTGGCAGACGCTGGAACTGGGTTGGCCATGTCCTCAGAAGAGACCCTGATGCCATCACAAGAACAGCCATGCTATGGACCCTTGAAGGAAAACGAAAGAGAGGCCGACCAAAAAACAACTTGGCGGAGGACTGTGGAGGCTGAGATGCAAAGAATGAAGCAGAGTTGGGGCACTGTACGAAGGATGGTCACCGACCGAGCAAAGTGGAATCAATTTGTTGTTGCAGTACAAGACGCCACCAGGCGTGATGTCCACTGACTGCTTTGACGGTCGGCGGCTAAGGATCAAAGAAGAAGAAGTAGTAGTAGCAGTAGTAGTAATATTAGTAGTAGTAGTAGCAGCAGCAGCAGGATCAGCAGTAGTAGTAGTAGTAGTAGCAGCAGAGGTAGTATTAGTAGCAGTAGCTGTAGCAGTTATATTAGTAGTAGTAGTATTAGAAGTAGTAGTAGTAGTTGGAGTAGTAGTAGTAGTAGCAACAGCAGTGGTAGCAGTAGTAGTATTAGTAGCAGTAATAGTAGTAACAATAGCAGTTGTTGTAGTAGTATCAACAGTAGTAGTAGTAATTGTATTAGTAGCAGCAGCAGCACTAGTAGTAGCAGCAGCAGCAGCAGCAGCAGTAGTAGTAGTAGTAGTAGTAGTAGTAGTAGTAGTAGTATTGGTAGTAGCAGCACTAGTAGTAGGAGCAGCAGCAGTATTAGTTGTAGTAGTAGCAGTTGTAGTAGTAGTAGTAGCGGTAGTAGTAGTAGTAGTAGAAGTACTAGTAGTAGTAGTAGCAGTTTTAGTAGTAGCAGCAACAGTAGTAGTAGTAATAGTAGACGTAGTGGTAATAATAGCAACAGTAGTAGTTATAGCAGTAGCAGCAGTAGTAGTAGCATGGTTAGTAGTAATAGTAGCAGTAGTAGTAGTAGCAGTAGTAGTGATAGTAGTAGTAGTATTAATGATGGTAGTAGCAGCAGTAGCAGCAACTGCAGCGGCTGCAGCAGTAATATATGTATCAGTAGTAGTAGCGGTAGTAGTAGTAGTAGTGGTAGTAGTAGTGGTAGTAGTAACAGTAGTAATAGTAGTAGTAGTGGTAGTAGTAGTGGTAATTGTAGTAGTAGCAGTAGTAATCGTAGCAATAGTAATAGTAGTAGTAGTGGTAGCAATTATGGTAGTAGTAGCATTAGTGGTAGTAGTAGTAATAGTCGTGGTAGTGTTAGTAGCAGTAGTAGTAATGGTGGTAGTAGTGGTAGTAGTAGTGGTGTTAGTAGTAGTAATAGCAGTAGTAGTACTAGTTTAGTAGCAGTAGTGGTAGTAGTAGTAGTAGTGGTAGTAGTAGTAGTAGCAGTGGTGGTAGTAGTAGTTTTAGTAGTAGAACTAGTGGTAGTAATAGTGGTAATAGTAGTAGTAGTGGTGGTAGAAGTAGTAGTAATAGCAGTGGTAATGCTAGTAATAGTATCAGTAGTGGTAGTAGTAGTAGTGGTAGTAGTAGTAGTGGTAGTATTAGAAGTAGTAGTAGTAGTGGCAGCAGCAGCAACAACATTAGCTGTTGTAGCGAAAGGTTTTTCTAGTATGATAATAGTGGTAGAGAACAAGTAGAATCTCTCTCCAGAAAGGATGAAGTTCCAGTGCCCGAGAAGTACACTGGTATCACAAGTGAGTTACAGCTGTGAATACTCTGAGCTGGACAATAGATTTAGGCTTCAGAAGTATAAGTTGCTACTTTCGCTATTGTAAGCCTATGTGATATAATAATTAAATTAGAAAAAGTAACTCAAATTTTAACAGTTAAAAATTTACCACGTCAAATGAGTACAATTTCAATATTTATTATGTACATCTATATATATTCTTGTAATGAGAAATGGGTATTGGAAGATGGTAAAATGTATGGTTATTTATAGTTACAAATTAAAATAAATAATAGAAAAAGTCTTGGATTTATCTTCCACTGAAATTACACAAAAGTTTGTCACAGTATCTCTTTGATATCTCTGGCTATCTATTTCTCATCATAGACAGTGGTTTTAGAAACTGCTCACAGTGTTTGTTGGATGGATACACATAAAACTCATCTGTTATTAGCCACGTCTGATCGAGGTTCCTGAGACACACTTGAATAAACAGACTGTCCTTCAGCCCGCCCTATAACTACGGGGGACTAAGGTGTTGAAGATTGGTTGACCTCTAGGCTTCAGTTTAGCAGGACCAACGGTCCTCAAGTCTGTAGTTTCTCGATCAGGAATGATCATAAACATTGATCATAAAAACCTGGAACAAAAGGTAAAAGGTGGCCATGGTGTTCCAACAATCTCACCACCAACTGCTGTTCATGATGCGACTATGTCTTCAGTGTTTGTATATAAATGAATGAATCATGGTAGTATGTTACAGAGATAGCATGATAAGATAATGTATACTGTGCAGAATTAACAAAATACATGAATAAATCACATGTTATGATACATGGGTACGATATAACCTTTGCCTTCCACTTATGGATGCCGAGTCACTTATGTACTTGCTGGTATGTCGTAAGCATCCAGGTAAGAACTAGCCATGCTATATTTGGCTAACCAATTAATGGTTATGCTTCCTGACAATGCCGGTGAAGGTTATCTCTGGTTAGCGTCATTCCCCTTTTTTTTGTTTTATTATATCTGATACAATCAAATCGTAAATAACATCTGAAATAAAATGATATTAGTCATATATATATATATATATATATATATATATATATATATATATATATATATATATATATATATATATATATATATATATATATATATATATATATATATATATATATATATATATATATATATATATATATATATATATATATATATCTTTAATAAACTTACATACCCTCTTAGGATTTATAAGCTCACGGTGAAACTATATTGGCTGAATTTAATCTGCCCTGCATGCAGCGTGAAAAAAAAAGAACTTTTCTTGCAGATGCTGTCTTCCAGTTTCTCACTCTGGTTTCTGGATTTGGTGTGTGTGATTTTCAACGCACCGCTCTGTCCTTATATATGTGTATATCTCACGTACGAGAAAGCACCTCCTAAGGTCCAAAAAGATTTTCGTTTAATCTCTCGGTTTGAGGCGATTTGAGGCAATCTGTGCTTTTCCTGTACTTGTTTTCTCTTCTGTTCACTACACACTTATATCCTTCCTTCCTTCCTTCCTAGGTATTCTTTCATTTTCCCCATATGAGGCATTCAATCTATATAAGTTTTATCCAAATCCGTTGAGGCATATACGTACAATACATTTTTAAACATTATTAGCTAACTTTTAGCAGATGTGATGAAGGTGAAAAATATTAATTATCTTTAAAACTATTTATATTTGAATAAATATCCTTTTGGATATAATTCCTAGTCTATCTCCTTTGTTGAGTTATTTTTATTTAATATTATTCCAACCAGGCGTTTTCTTGTAGTTATAAATTTAATGTCCAGTAAATGCAAGCTTTTAAAGTCGGCCATTCCCTATATTAGCTATTTCCTCATTCTTCAGTACCGTCTGGCTAAACGTATTTCACATTTTTCCGCCTTCAAACTTCAAAGCAAGACCGCCGCGCTGTCCTTGCGCTGTGTGTGTGTGTGTATGTCGCGCTACACATTTTTTTCCACAACAAAGCAAGAGATGCCAAATTTCGCTACAGCTGTAGTAATAGTTACAATATAGTTAGTAGCGGCAGCAGCAGCAGAAGCAGTATTAATAATTATTATATTAGCCAAGTGATAGAAATGGAGTCAGTAGCAAAAATAGTAGACTAATTATCATTATAATCATCAGATACCCAAGTAAAAGAAAATTTAACATTGTCACTCCAATAATAAAGATGAAACCAGATATTATCATTACAAAGCAGTTTCTTTCCTGGGATCCTCAGGAGAAATAGAGTGAGACAAAAGAGAACGACTCAGCGCATCAGACTTGGCCATAGAAGGCGTTAATTAGGACATGGAGAGATTGTAAACGTATAGCAAAGAACAGCGTGGTCCAACTGCATTGTTGTGTGGCCCGCGCTCATAACACATTATTTCTGTAATTATATGTATTATTACTACTTTTGAAAATAGACTTAAAACGTCCGGTGCGAAGCAATGTTTTACGTTCGATTAACATTGATATCGAGACTCTGGTTACAGAAAATTCACACTCCCCAAACTTCCCATTATTAGGTAGGAATTATTCACATTCATAGACATAAAATGAGGTGGTCAGACAAGGTTGTTGGCTGTTCCCCTGGCAATTTAATCTATACAACGAAAAAATTTTCAAAAACTAAATAGCAGGGATATTACCGGAGACCTGAACATCAGTGGAAGGCCTACACAGTAATCACACCCTCTGATGAATATGAGATGATACGGGTTGTTAGTGAAAGCGTCACAGAGCGCTACCCAAGAACTAGCTCCTGTACGCAAGTGACAGTATCAGCTCATGTAATGGACTCCATACATTTTTTTGCGTGAAACATAAAAACTATTATAATTTGCAAAAACAGACGTTAATACACAACATCTTAAAGATAAGCTTCTTCTTCTTTTTTTCGTCCCCTTAAGCCAACCGACCGTTATGTCAAGAGAGACATCTGTAACCACAGTAGTGGCCATTACGCCTAGTGGCGTTTAGGGCAACAGCAGATAGGTTTTCTTTGCCATTGTTTCCCATCACGCCTATTGGCGTCTTTAGGGCAACGGCAAATCAACCCATTTGCTGTTGTTTCCGTAATCGAAGTGACTGGCAAAAGGTTTGACAGCCCGTTGTGTTTAAAGATAAGCGTATTAAATGGGAAAAAATCATCGAACATGTCAAGTGCTATGTTTTCTTGGTCGATTATAACAGAAGTTGGCAGTTGTGTAACAGTATTCAGTTGAGAATAGGAATGGCCAAAGCTACATTAACAACAGGTAAACATATACTGACATCCACAACATAAACTGTTTTGATCATAAATTAAATTACTGAGAATTATTAATAAGTGTTTGTATAATATGTCTGCTTTTATGTAATGGTGCAGAAACCATGGACGATGATATAAGCATATTGGAAGTAAAGAATTGAGGCTCTTAACTGTGGAATTATATGAAGAATAGGGCGTATCTCAAGGGAAAATAAGAATGAAAACAAATACGGAGATAACTAGAAAATCTAGGTATAAAAGAGGAACTAATGTGAAGAGTTCAAAAGAATAGCCATTAAGTTTCATACTATACAATACATTATTATTAATAATTGTGGCCTTTGGAAATTTCGGCCCTTATATTAACTACTCAGTCTTCTTCTTATATTAAAGATGGGAACAGAAGAAGATGATAACAAAGAACAATAGTATGTGTTCACCTAAAGTGAGGACAGATGTGCTAATGTATTGTAGTAATATAGGTGTGTTATGGCTCTGTCGTATATCTAGAAATAGAACAGAAGTATTAGTTGGAATCATGTGGGCATCTAGACAGAATGTCAGCCATCACATTATCCGACCCACGGATAGCTCGTACCGTGAAGTGAAAAGGTTGAAGAGCAATAGCATATCGAGTGGATCTCGAACTCTTCAAGTTCTTAGTCTGAATAGCTGTAAGAGCTTTCTGATCAGTTTCTAGAATGAAATGTGCGCCCAGGAGGAATCTTTGTAGTTTGAGAATAGACCAAACCATAGCTAACAATTCACGGTCTAAAACCGAGTAGTTCCTCTCTGCCGCATTTAGTTTTCTAGAAATGTACATGACAGGATGCAGAGTTTCAGCATATTCCTGCATAAGTGCTGCTCCGATCCCAGTGGATGAAGCATCACTTCGAAGAACAAAAGTTCTATCAAGAGTAGGTAATCTTAGGATGGGAGGAGAAGAAAATATACTTTTAATCTGGTCTAAGGAAGATTGACATTCCTGAGACCAACGAATCAGATTAGGTGACCCTTTCTTCAACAACGTTGACAGAGGTGCCATTATCGAAGATAGATTCGGAATAAATCTCCCATAGAATTGGATTAACCCCAAGAGACTCCGGACTTGTTTCTTCGTTTTAGGTACAGAGATGTTCAATATTTTCGAAGTATTGTGGTCTTCTGTCTTCAAGAGACCATGACCAACACGATGACCCAAGAAAGAAATTTCACCAAAACCAATATAAGCTTTAGAAGGTTTTGCTGTCAGATTATACTCACGTAGAGTAGACAGTAGGTCATATAAACCCAGATAGTGATCTTCCCAAGAATCACTGAAGAGACAGATATCATCTAAGTAAGCGATGACATCCGAACGATGAGAAAGAATTCGACGCATCATGCGAACGAAAGTAGCAGGGGCGTTCATAAGACCGAAAGGCATTACATTCCATTGAAATAAACCCCTAGGTGTAGAGAAAGCAGTCAGAGGTTTGGCATGATCTGCTAAAGGCACTTGCCAATAACCTTTTGACAAGTCAAGTTTAGTGAAGAATCTAGAATTAGAAAGTCTACTAAGTAGATCCTCTAGTAAAGGCATAGGTTCAGCATCGAACTTTGTGACTTGATTTAATTTGCGATAATCAACGCAAATTCGTATGTTCTTATCTTTCTTCCGAACAATAACCATGGAAGAAGAATATGGAGAAGTCGATGGTTCAATTATGTTTAATTGGATCATTTCATCCAATTCCTTTTCCACTTGTGACTGAAAGTGTATAGGGATAGGATACGGCCTAACCCTAATAGGATTACTGTCGGTAAGAATTATGTCATGTTCTATGACATTCGTGTGACCAGGGATGTCGGTTAGAACATCCTTAAATGTCTGTAACATCGACGAGACTTGACGATGTTCATCAACAGAAAGATTAGGAGAAATGGACACATCTTTCCAAGATTCCATAGAATGTAGTGGAACCACTGGAAGAGGGAGATCGACATCAGAAAAAAACAGATTCCTCATCCTGTATGACAGACAGGGATGAGTAATGACCATGAGGTACCGAAGATTCGTCCGTTGCCTGAAAAATAGGCAGCAAATAGTCTGGACGCTCATGAAATTCCGTCAGCATGTTGATATGGAAAGTCTTATGCTTTCCATCTATATCGACCACATAGTCAACATCGGAAATTTGTGAGACTATTGCATATGGACCTTTCCATGCAATCAGAAGTCTATTTTCCCTACTGGGGAGTAGGACGAATGCTTTGTCACCTGGACAAAGTTGTCGTAGACATCTGTTCTTGTTAGCAAACTGCCTTGCTTTTTCTTTAGCAATTTCTGACGAAGCAGTCGCTAGTTTGCATGCCTCAATGATCTTTTGCCTCAGAGCAATGACATACTCATATGAAGATTGAGTGTCATCACTAATATCATCGGCAGTGATGAGATCGTGTAATAAAGACATAGGGCCGCGCGGACGCGCGCCAAAGACAAGTTCAAAGGGAGAAAATCCTGTGTGCTCATTTGGGACCTCTCTATAGGCAAAGAGAGCCGCAGGTAAAACCCTGTCCCAATCTTGAGGATGGTCTTCAGTTATCTTACCAAGTAAAGTCTTGAGCGTTCTATTCAGACGCTCAACTAACCCATTAGACATAGGATGATAGATGCTACTGAGAGATCTTTTAATGTGTAAGGTAGACATTACTTGAGACATAGTATCAGATATGAGTTGAGTGCCATGGTCTGACAGTATTTCTCTGGGGAACCCCAAGCGAGAAAATATCAGCCAAAGAGCATCTGCGATATCTGTAGTAGATATGCTCTTTAGAGGGATAGCCTCTGGCCAACGTGTGCACATATCGACACATGTAAGAATAAACTGATGTCCTCTGGCCGACTTTATCTTAAAAGGGCCAATAATATCTATGGCCATTTTCTGGAATGGCCGAATAGGGATGTCAGCAGCCTGGATAGGCGCAGCATGTCGTGGTCCTCTAGATTTGACCTCCTGACATACCTGACATGATCGGCAGTATATACGGATGTCCTTGTTAACAAAGGGCCAAAAGAAAGCCGCAAGGACTCTCGACTTTGTACGGGAAAATCCCATGTGTCCAGCACATTGCGAGTCATGAGCATGTTGCAATATTTGCACTCTCATACTCTTGGGAACAAGAATTTGCGAATGTGCTGACGTAGCCGAGTCTTGTACCATACGTACAAGTACGCCGTTTTTCATTTCTATCCAAGATTTTCTTTGTGTATCCTTATTTGGATCACCTTTCTTCGCAAGAATGAAGAATTTCTTTAGCGTAGGATCTTCTTCTTGTAATTTTATGAACGAGTCACGAGAAATAACCAAGGTACTATCTTGGCTATGAACTTCATTATCATTATTCAACGAAGTTTGCGGTGTTTGTAGAGCTTGTGCTCTTGTAACCACTGCATTGGTAGCTTGCATATTATCATCTTCCCAAGCAGCAATCTGCTGTGGGGTACATTCCCTAACTCCGTGGATACGACCAATAATAAGGTCCGCAATAGGATTAGGTAAGAGACAGGCATGCACATCTCCCGTAAAGAAAGGAGTGGCAATGTGAATTATAGCAGTAGGATATTTCTCTAGAGTGCCGCCAAATGTGACACATTTGATAACCCTTCCTGTCGCACAGGATGGATCTACAAGCGATTGTCTAACACCAATAGTGGTGCATCCGGAATCGAAAAGTAGTGAGACCGGAGTATTATTAACAAGACCCTTATGTAGGATTAGAGAACCTCTCCCGTCATGTGCAACCGAAGCAGGAAGAGCGGGGAGAGGGTGACCACAACTTAAAGTCGATATTGTAGTCGGTTCGAACAAAGTACTGCATTGGGGGCACTTGTTTGCTCTTCCAAAGTCAAATGAAGAACAAGTGACAGCGTCAGAGTTTTTATTATCAGAAACCTGATTACAGGCTCCCTGAGATTCTTGTTGAACCGAGTTAGCCTGCTGATATCTCTTTTTTTGTATTGAGATCTACCGCGACTACTATTACCTCTGAAGTTATCACTGTTGTTATTGTCTCTGTAGTTATTATTGTCTCTATTATAACTGTTATCATGTTTCGAACTACAGTTTCCATGATTATTATCATGTCCACATTGATGTGAACATCTATTTGTTTGGTTTTGAGGTCTACGCGAGGAAAAACCTCTGTTACCATATCCTCTTCTGAAATGCCTAAAATTATTATGTTGGAAGTAACGAGGACTGTCAGCTCGTCTCCAATTCTTCGACGAAGAATCACCCTGAAATTGATTTCCATAGTTTTGACAGCAACTACGGTTACTTTTCTTATCAAAATTTTGTTGGAATCTATTACTAGTGTTTTGACTATAAGGTGCTGCCGAAGCAACTGGCAGACCTTCTTTTACTTTAGAGTTACCAATGGTTGCGTGAGGATGAGCAGTTATGTATTGGCTACAGAAATCTTCCATTTCTTTTATTGTTTTAGGTTTACGTTCATGAAGGAAAGCAAGGAAAGACTCATTAACAGAAGACATGACTTTGTCTCTAAGTATTAAGTCCATAAGTCCTTCATAAGTTTTTTCTGTCTTAGACAGCTCCACCCAACGTAAAAAAGTAAGACGTGTCTTTGAAATAAATTCAGAGAATTGCACACCAGTTTCTGGTAACATATTTTTAAATTGAAGACGATAGCCGTCTTCGTCAAGTTGGTATTTTTTTAACAATATAGCCCTGACAACATCATAGTTGTTCTTGTCAGGCTCATCTACCATGCTTAACATACTCAAAGCATCACCTCTAAGTATTTTGGACAAATGATAAACCTGCAATGATTTATCTATGTTATGTACTTTACATGAAGTTTCAAATCTGTCCAAATAGAATGTTATATCGTCGATGGAAGCATTGAATGGTGGTAGGTTAAGTTTGAAAGTGCTTGCATTAGTCTTATCTGAGACCTTATTTGCATCATTAGCATTACCTATGTTCATCACCCTTAATTTCTCAACTTCCAAAGCTAAGAGTTTTTCTTCATGCTCCATTTTTGCTTTTCTCTCTTCAGACTCTCTTTGTAACTTCCTTTCTTCAACTTCAGCTTGCTTTTCTAACCTTTTATTTTCAGCCTCTATTTCAAGTCTTTTATTTTCAGCCTCTTTTTTCAAGTCTTTTATTTTCAGCCTCAAGTCTTTTCTCTTCAGCTTTTGCTTCTGCTTCTCTTTTTTGTTTTTCCATTTCCATTTGGAATCTTTTTTCATCCACCTGCATTTGCAGTTTCTTTTGTTCAGCTTCCATTGCTTTATCATATTGAGCAGTTGCAAATTCTTCTAACTTATCACCAGTCTTCCCAAGCAATTTACCCTGCTCAATAAAGTGCTCAAATGTAGCCATGATGAGTAATAATATGAGTCCACAACCTGAAATAATTAATTATCTTATTTCAAATTTAATTATAACAAGTCTTAAATGAAGCACTTGTTTACTCACAACACTATATTATTATCCCAATCTCTGTGGGAAACAAGTCTTATATCAAAGAACTTGTGTATAGACCTTTTTGAAATATCATCAATCAACTCTTGATCATAGGTGCACTTCCCATTCAATAGTGCACAATACTATTCATCATTTATTAATCATCAGTGTAGTAGTAATGCATAAGCATAACCCACTATTAAATGTGAATTAACTACTATAAGTGTAACCAATGACTATGTAAACACAATCACAATGTAAACAATAACAATGTAAACATTACACTGTAAACAATACAATGTAAACAATACAATGTAAACATTACACTGTAAACAATAACAAAGATTTAGCAACAATACGAAAACATTCGTAGAAATCAACAAAAAATAAAGCGAAAATTAAAGAAATATCACAAAAAATGTGATGATATCTACGAGAAGATAACACAAATACAAGACACCACAGTGTATAAACAAAAATGTTGCATGAAACTAAACTATAGTAAAGAGGAGGATAGCAAGTACAAACAAATCAAAACAGAACTAAAGAATGCAGAAAAATAACGAAAACAATACTAACACATGGCATCACAACTAACAAAAAATTAGCAACAGAAGTCGCTTTGCAAATTCCAGTATCGGAAATTGCACACCCTACAGAAAACGCTCACAATAGATGACCTCTATGACGTGGTATAATCTAAGGGAGACTCCGCCCAACCGAAAACCCGCAGAAACATAAACATATAAATATAAATATACAAATAACACATAAACATATAACATGTAAACAAAAGAATGAGATGAAACACAGAAGACTCAGTAGAAGTATAAGGGCACAGTTCACAAACAAACAGGCCACTTAACTTATGGAACTCCAATCGTCAGTACAGCAAACAGGATGTAATCAGCATTCTGAGATCAAAGATCCAACGTTGATTGCCATCTGTACTTGCATCAAAACAGCTACGACGATGGTTGAGACTTGAGTTTTCAAACGGTACATGCAGTGTACAAGAAGTTTAGAACTCGTCAGCGATGGAACTTGGCCTTCTCCAAAGCAGAACAGCAACAAATCGATTCTCCCGTATGTAACAAAACTGGGAAATGTCACTTTCTTGACTTGGAACAGCAATTGTTGAAAATTCCAAAAAAGTTCCTGGGCAACGCCGAGTAATTTCGTAACTCTGCACTTCTGTTGTTGTCTTGTAGATGTTGTCTGTAGACTGTTGTAGAGTGCTGAATGAAGCGGGTAAGGGACCCCGAGTATGCTGGTACCAGATCAAACCAGCTTATGGCCACCAAATGTAGCGTAGCAAATGTTGCGTAAGTATTATATGTGTTGATAAATGTTCTGTGGAGGATGTCGCATTTGCCACACAACGTTGAGGGTGCCGTAATTCATCTGCTCCTCTCAAGGTATGATAATCCTGGCCTTTGCGGAGTAGTGTGCCACCCTCAGACACCAGGGATGATGAGGCGTAGTAACTTGGTGTCTGTAGTCTGGTTTAAGTGTGATGTAGATGTGTATACAGACAGTGAGCATTACGAACAAGGCAATCCACACAATGACGTCACGTTAACTCACGATGTGAAAAGTCAATGATGCTTGCAACAGCTAGTGACGGTTTTGTATAATTTATTATAAACGCCACAATGACGAAGTGTGTAGACATAAACAAGCAGGTACATCATAGGTACGATCAAACAGTCATTATTACATATGTAGACAATTCAACTGGCACAGCAGACAGCATCAAAATAATGTGCATCATCTGCCTTTTAGGATATCATGACAAGCTGTACATGTAGTCAGGTAGTGAACTTCCCCTTTCCATAAGAGCTATTAGATATCAACTAGGAGATTAAAGATGGTCTCCTCGATTTGACCTCAACAAGACAGGCATGTCTTTTGAGCGCCACATTATCGTCCTCTATTGTCCAGCAAACAGCAAAGGTATCAAACCTAGATCCATCAACAAAGTTCAGGAAGCAAATAGTCCGTAGGACAGGCATCAATCGATGCGTGACAATCTAAGTGGATCATGAGCTGAGCAAACTAGTCATATCGTAGACTTTAGAATAAGGCAGGTTAAGCAAAAGTCAACATCACAAGATGGCGATAAAGTTACTCAGCCAAAAAAGGGATTTAATTACCTGTTCATAAGGAATTAAATGAATAATCACATATGCCTCCAGGCATTAGGAATAACACAGAGATATATATCATCTCAAGATAGGAACAACAATCATGAGGACTCCTTCCTGAATAAACTAAGCGAAGACTAGCACATAGCTACGTCTCGCCTTCACAGCTTCTCAGCACAGACTGACCTGGGCGGAAATCGTTTTACCAACGCCACAAAAAGGGACATGCGCAGAAAACGCGAATCGAATACAACTCAGGTCAATTTACGAAACGAAGAATGTTCTACAATGTTCGACTTAAGACCTATTACCTTAAAAGGAAATGAATCTTGAAACATTGCGATTGCCAACTGTTTTCAAAGAACTGACGATCTGAGCGCTCCATATATGGTCGTGACTCAAAATCGTTCACACAGCTATCGGCAACCCTAGCTATCAAGATAAGACGACTTCTTAACGATAGCTATCAAGATTAGACGACTGTAGAAATAAAAGTGACTACAATTTCATGAGTTCCTTCCCATGCATTAAAAAATGAATCTAGTCAGAATGCATGGTCAGAATAAGTTGCTACAAGTTTTTTAGCAGCAACAATAAGCCCTCAATATTTTCCATAAACTGTCCCTATGTATACTGTTAAAAGCCATTTCAAAATCAACGAAATTAATGTACAGCTGTCTTTGCCATTCTGAGCACTGCTCTATAATGTTCCTGAGGGTAAATATATGATCTACACATCTTCTGTTCTTTCTAAATCCTGCTTGTTCTTTCCTCAGTTTGTGGTCTACTGCTTTTGAAATTCTCTGTATAATTATCCTGCCTAGTATTTTGCTGGGAACTAAGAGAAGAATGATTCCTCTCCAATTATTGCAGTCTGCACGTGGAATAACAAGAACCCTAATATAGAACTGATGACAAAAACTAGATAAGTGCCAGTGGAACACGAAATCAGAAGAACGCGCTTGAGGTGGATAGGACGCACACTGAGGAAACCTGTTGATAGTATTACAAGACAGTCCTTGTTCTGGAATTTACGTGGTAACAGAGGTAGAAGGAGACTAAAGGACAGGACACATGGAAAAAAAGAACTGGAGACAAACATGAAGGGGTGAAAAATATGTAGAGAGACCATGACCTGACGGTACGGGACAGGAAGACTTGACATAAGTTAGTTGATGGCCTATTCTGCTTGGGGAACTGAAGAGTTATGATGATGATGATGATGATGATGATAGTGATTATGGTAATGATAGTGATGATGATGGTGATGATGATGGTGATGATGGTGATGATGATGATAATGGTGATGATGATGGTGATGGTGATGATGGTGATGATGTTGATGATGGTGATGATGGTGATGATGATGATGATGATGATGATGATGATGATGATGATGATGATGATGATGATGATGGTGAATGGTGATGATGGTGATGATGATGGTGATGATGATGATGGTGATGTTGGTGATGATGGCGATGATGGTGATGATTTTGATGATGGTGATGATGGTGATGATGATGATGTAAACTAAAAAAAAATTGTAAACGCACAATACACAACTAGTAGTATATATTAACAAAATTAAATTGAAAATATTAATCTACTTATCCTGTGTTGTTTCTTCTGTGAGGAGCGATGGTCCACCACCGCAATGACCTTTATGTGGGGGGGGGGGGGGGGGGGGGGGGGGGTGTCTGAGTCAAAGTGTTTGTGGTTTCTGTGGTGAATTTTCTTGTATTATATAAGGGGATGCCTGCCTCATGAGCAGCCTCTACTATGTTACTTCCTGATTAATGGGTATGAAAAATATCGAAAAAAGGTGATTCGTCTTAGGAGGACAAAAGACAACAGAATAGGCAAAGTTGCGGCCACAAGGACTTCGTCAGGGAAAGGAAATAAAGTGAGGGTTAAGTAGGACACATGAGAATCTCAATAAAAGTAAATATAACAACTGAGTACTTCCCTAAAGGCGGCTAAGACCTAGCGCACCCCCCGAAGGGGTAGCGCGCCACGAGATATTCTCGTTACTTCTTGATGAGGTGACTGGTTGGGGCGCAGACTATTTTATTTTGTTGCTTCTCTGAGACCCATGGGATCCACTAGGATCAGGAGTAAACATGTTTTGAGTATATTCTTTCAGCTTATTGGTAACTACGAAAACACTGCCCTTTACTCTAGCAGAGAATCCTCATCCTGATTTATCGCCACAGAGAATAGACCCATCAGTGTATACTACAGCATCATTATATCCCTTGCTCATTAATCAGCTGATTAATTTCCAATTCTGCTTTAACATTGCACCAGTGTATACACACCCTGCCAAGGGTGACGATGACTTGATGGTAGTTTGTCCACTCTTCCCCCTAGATTATTTTTTCAACTATAGTCACCTGCCTAATCGTTGCCTCTGCATGCGCCATCTTTGACATCCCTCTCGTTATTCTCCCTTCTTTGATATCAGTTATGTCCCCATGCAGGAGTTGTCTTTTGTCTGTAGTTTCACCCATGCAGGAGTTGTATTTTGTCTGTAGTTTCACCCATGCAGGAGTTGTCTTTTGTCTGTAGATTCACCCATGCAGGAGTTGTCTTTTGTCTGTAGTTTCACCCATGCAGGAGTTGTCTTTTGTCTGTAGTTTCACCCATGTAGGTTTTTTTGGTAATATTGGAATGAAGTTCGCCGAACGCTCAGCAGTGAATATGTGTATAATATGTGTATTTTAGTACTATTTAGAGTTAGGGTTAAGGTGAGTATTAGGGTTAGGATAAGGGTTAACCCTAACTCTAAATGGGGCGAAAATACACATTATACACATATTCACAGCTAGGCGTTTTGCGAACTTCATTCCAATATTACTGGTTGTCGTAGATTTTTCGATAGGAGAATTAAGACTAGGTTTGGTCCCTTCTGAATAGGTTTGAATAGGTGATAGACTCAGTGAGAGTTAGTGAAAGGTAATAGAATTTCCACACACGTGAGATGATAGATTTTGATATAGTGGCTGTCTCTGAAAGCGAAAAGAATTCTTCTCTCTCTCACCTATCTTCTACAACAGTTGTTACAGCGTCAGACAGACTACACCAATATACATATTACGTATATTTCTATCACTCACAGGCACGCACATACACGTGACGACAGGTAAACACACAGACGTGGGAAAACTATAACAATGATATATATATATATCTAGAACGAGCTGACCAAACACTATTATTAAGTTCAAGAGCGATTTTAATATCAGGAAAAAATCGGCTCACAACATCAAAGAAAGTACATCAAGGAAAATACATATACCCATAGTCATAAAAATTCAAGGAAATGTTGCAAGGATGTTAGCCCCGTTATAGTGTTAACTCTAGGTTTAGCCCAGCCCCGTTAAGAGAACAGTTGATGGCGCCCGAGTCACAGATACATAGGGTTTGAGTCTAAGAGTTTTCTTTGTTTTATCTCGTAATTATATGCACAGAGTTTGAAAAAAATCTGATTTAACCTAAGACAAAAACACAAGAACTCTAGCCTTAGCAACAACTTATGCAGATTGAAAAAAAAAATAGGACAGCAACAGGGTGTCAAAGATATAATAGTGAAAATATCACTCAAACCAGCGTACACTCATTCATTCCGCCATGGCCTCTCATACAGGTACTCACGACTTTGCTCGCTGCCTCTTGGAACACACTGATTTTAGATTTTCACACAGACTCAAAAAAATGCAGTCTTCTGCCAAGAAGTCCCCAGTTCCAAAAGACGTATTTAACTCGGAGTCTCCGGGAACGACTACTTGGGTGTGCAAATTTGTTCAAATGTCTGATTAAGTCACCTAACAATTATTCCAGGCGCGGGAGTTAGCAGAGCACAGTGTCAATAGCGTAGGTTTCTAGAAATGATGAATGTCGGGTCGGTGCCTTCCCTCAGTATAGGATTCACTTTTAGTCACACCACAGATTTGTCCACAAGAATATATATATATATATAGTCGGGAAATGTTAGTTAATACTAGAAGTATTTCGCGCCACCAGGCAGAAAAATTACGTAGAGTTTCTAGAAGAAATTAAGATCTGGCTCCAAGGTCCAGTATTTATCATTACAGTCTTTGAAAACCCGTTATTGGGATATAGTATTTCTGGCTAACTCGGGTTGCATATGCACTGTTTAGACCAGTGGTACTGAAGAAACCCACGTGGTTCAAAATAAGGACTGTCTATTTCTTCACAAGTATGGAAACTACTACTAGGTGCTGGTAAAGTTAGGGTCACCCCAAAACTTTCACTGTGTGGAGGAAAAATAATACATATAATATAATAAACAGAATCTGTACTGGTTATAACTTACATTTAAACTTGCAAGCAGAGAGCTTTGCTTATCATTTAAACTTCCCGTGACGTAAGTTATATTTAAAAATCAGCAATCCTCATGAATTAGGAACACGTGCGTATTCCGTCACCATTCATGAGGCTCGATTCTAGAGTTTATACGTTAGTTTAGAAAAATACACTCGACTGAGTATTAGCAGTTAAATTAAATTCATAAATAGCTACAATTGCCGTTATAAGCTAGAAATTTAATTTTATTCTGCTTTCCACTGAATGCTTCCCTAGAAAATACAATAGCCTACCACTTTATTTCTCTTCTGCGATAAAGAAATAGATTAAAATGAATTAAGCGATTTAACACTTTAACACTCACAAAATCTATATATCTATCATATTAATTACCTCAACCACAGAATTACAGGTAGTCGCACAACTTAAGAATAAGATTGCTGAAAATATTTCTGGAAGTCTAGAAGTTCGACAAATTGCCGAAACAAACTGAGATCTTCGCTAACAGCTATTCTGTTTACGAGCAACCTATCTACTGTGAGTCTATGAGCGAGAATGAAATTAAAGTTTCAAACTCGGGCCAAATATCTTAAAATCAGACAAAGGGCCCAAACTTATTTCGCCAAGCGAAATTATCTCCCCCTACTCCCAACATTTACGTCCGCTTAACGCGTGTCGTAACTGTCACCTACTGACCACGATGTACGCGTGTCAGTTTCAAATCCCAGACAGCCTGACTCCAATGCAGGGCAGTTTTCACACTACAGCTGACCATGGCCCACCGTGAGCGCCGTGTCAGTTTGGGATTTTCCAGACAAATGTCTGGATACTGACCGGTGCAGATGTAAAGTATCACACCTCACCGGGACTTATGCCGAGAAGAAGCTCGCGCGCTCGGTGAGAATGTAGACGATTTGCTACGTCCTATGTTCAGCGAACCGACTTATCACGCCTTCTGACGCCCTGCAGCCCTGACATCTACGTAATATCGTCCTAGCGCGATTCTCAGTTTTAGAGAAAGGAAAACAGGTAAAGTTTGCGAATATATGAAAATAATATTCGCAAAACGAATGGATGAAAAATATACAGGAAAAAGGAAATACAGAGATAATAAAAGAGAGAATTCGGGTGAAAGAATAGGAAGAAGATGTAGGAAATTAAATGAATATAAACCCTACGTGACACTGGTTTTGCGATCTAGGTGAACACATGTTTGCATTTATTTTTCCTACAATTTTTTTCCTTGAGAAGTACAGGGCCACCCCTGCAATGGCCTTCGTGTTGGGAGATGATGGAGTCTAAGTCAGAGAGCTTGTAATCTCTGGTACTGTTTGTTTCTGTGTTAAATTGTCTTGCAATATAGGGATGCCAATTTGTTTGCCTCAGATGACAGGACTGGTTGTGACACAGGTCGTTTTATTTTGTTGCCTATTCTGAGATCCACGAGAACTGCTTAAAGCAGGTGAAAACATATTTTTAGTGTATTGTTTCATAATACTTATTGGTATTTGAAATCAGTTCCCTATTGTTAGTAAATAAAACAGAAAAAGGTTAACAGTGTAATGATAGTAAATAAAATATAAAAAAATAAATAAGTAGATAAAAAATTAAATAAAGCACAAGATAGGACAGAATGAATCTCTTGACCAGCGTTTCTCAAACTTTTTGGTCCCAGGATCCCTTTACAATCTTACAAATCATTAAGGACCCCAAAGAGCGTTTGTGTATGTGGAATGTACCGTGAGAGAATGAGTGAAAAAAAAAGAAATAAAAACGTTTTAGATTATTATGAAAATATACTACTGGACAAAAGTTAAGGGCCACCATTCAGTTTCGACAAGGTTTATATAAAATTGATTGGCAAACTGTAAAGACAAGTGAAAATGTCATTAAAACTGAGCTCAGAGAAATGTGTATACATTTCTGTGTGCATTAGGTTTATTTTTTTTTTTAAATGTCCAAAAACTGGGTCACTTTAACCCGCACGTGAAAATTGCCATTGTTGCTGCAAAAACTCGGGGTTTTTGCAACACGCCCCACTGTGGTGAAGTGGGATGTTATAAATATTTATAGGGGACTTAGTGTACTGACTGAGATCAGCTGTGAAGGTATATATATCTAATAAGAGTAGTGTATTATATATAACCTTACTTGCTACCACATATCTATATATCTCAGTCAGAATTATTCTGGAATAGTGTGATGACTACGTTATGTGTCTAGGGTATGTGTATGATGAAGTGTAAGTCACAACAACAGACAGATAAACAATTTAATTTAATCCACTACTCTTAACAACACTGTGACACTCACATACATATAACACTCTATGAGAATATCTTAAAGAAGTCACTCGTAACGTTTCAAATAACAATATGTATTCAGTGCTGTTAATAATGTATTTGTGTCCTGATTCAAATACAAAGGAACCAGGAATCACAATCAATTTTAATTACAATTATATGTACAGACTTTATCAATATGAATATTGTAGTGACATATATTATTAAAAATATCCTATGTGTGTCAGTTGTGTAGTAGTAATATGAGGTAATACTGGTTTTGTTTTGTTCAAGCTCTGTTGGTATTTGTCATCATGACTTCAATAGTTTGTCTTAGGGACTAGTATTGGAGATGTTCTCAGTTCCTGATATTAAGACAATTAAATTCCCCTCTGAATGTTATTTTTACAAAGTTATTTCAAGATGAGGGGACATAATGTTGAGCTCAGCTGGCCAAGTTAGCTTATCTGGCGTGATGGCGGCAGGAAAGGACTCCTCTGCTCGAATTCTCCTCTGGGCTCTGGAGACACCTCACTGATAGCTAAAAGGACCAAGGAGTATGCTGTCCGACACTGGATTCAGCAAAGCTCTGACCAGGTGCTGCTCAGTACCATCAAGACCACTGTCCCTGAAATCAAGAAGGATGTACCTTCTACTTCATAACTAACTTAAACTCTCTTGTTACACTGATCACAACACAGCACAAACATTGAGTTCAGAGCATTAGGCCAACTGTCAGCTTCATTTGAAATACTTTATTCCAGTATTACCCTTCTTAATGGTTACTACGCCTCTGCAATTCCAGCATTATTTCTTTCTAGTCAATCATCTAGGTGTCAGTGTACTGTTTGGCCATTCCATGCCGTTTGACTTTCCTCCGACACCCTCTGTTCAGGCTGGAGCATTATAGGCTTTACCTCACGTTTGCCACTGAACTACACACATATATACAGGCATAAATCAACAATTCACATTCAATTTTCATTAAAAGATATTGAATGGTTCAAGCTTACCACAATTCATACGAATAAACACAGATACGTTGATTAGCAATGAATTCTGGCACAAACTGGCACAAATTCCCATCTGCTTATCTTCCAGGCTTTTATTGAGCCAAATATAAGCTGGCTTCAACGCACTGATGCTTTATCAAGCTTATTTAAACAAGTGGTTTCGAACTAACGCTCCCAAGTGTGTATATCAGCGAGTCTGACCAATGAGCCCCGTTTCGACAAGTATTTGAAAAAATGTTACCTTTCCCCGTTTCCCCTAACAACGAAAGATAGTATTTATAGTCCGACCAATCGTGGTTAGGCTTTCATTTGTTGCGCTCCAATCAATGGGGAGTTTACATGGTAGGCTATTTATGTAACGTAAGGTTTTTTCAAACACGTTATAAAAAAAATTTTATGAGCAGAAATGATTCCATGCTGTCAGGCATCCTCACTATTTTATTTTGGGTATAATTTATTAATTCCTGGACTATTTGCGTAACGTTTTACATATTATTTGTCAGCAAGCCCTAAGGAACCCAATTATCCAAATTTAAAAGAGCTACGTGGCTGCGTTCAAAATATGTATTTTCTACCTCCTGTTTCGAAGATGTGCTGTCTGGGTACTGTTATGTTTTCAACCGTAAACCCATCTAATGTTATCTTTTCTAATAAGAGTTTTTTTATGATTTATAAACCTAACTCTGGGAAAGGGTAGTGTATTTTATCACTGTCCGTCTGAAAAAAAAATTAGTGCATGTAGACTTACACGCGTGATGGCAGCATTTGTGTATCGCGCGACGCGTGTTGCATGCGTTCCTGATTTTCAGCCCTCCCCTCTCTCTTTATCCTTTTGTCCATCTGTTCGTTCGTTTTGGTAACGCAGTGTAGAAAAAGACATGAATGGAATTTAAAATTTAGGTCAACTTGCATATTTCAAGGTTTTTCTTAGAAAGGCAGCACATTTTATTGTGTGTTTGGGAAACGCGTGTATGTTGCAGAAAGCCTTTAATATCGACGTGAAACGTTACAATTTGCTTACGCAGTAGAAAACAAGGGGATTTCGAGTACAGTCATTGTGACAGCACTGTTCTTTACCATTCTTCTTCCTTTATTTATTATATGTATTTATTAGGCTTTATATTTACTTGATAATTTATATATGTGGATTAGAATATTCCACGACACCTCCCCTCTTAAAACAGACATTATATGTCAGTCCTTTATTCTATATACACATAGAGAAATTTATTATTATTTCTGGGGTTTACGGTGATTCTCATCACACGGATGGCGGCTTAAAAAATCCGCTCCCAAATTGGTTTTTCCAGATATATACTCAATGCTAAAATTATATGGAGCCAGAAGCAAAGACCATCGGAGTAACCTAGAGTTCTCATGCTTAGCCTGTGCTAGAAACGATAAAGGTTTGTGATCTGTTTGCAACTTAAATGCCTTCCCATATAGATAAATATTGAATTTCTTTATTGCCCATATTACTGCAAGACATTCTTTTTCGCTAGTTGAGTAGTTGATTTCAGCTTTATTCAACTTTCTGCTAGCATATGCCACTGGGCTTAATTCCCCATCCAATGCATCTGATTTCTGTAGTAGAGTTGCACCTAACCCAATATTACTTGCATCCGTCCTTACTATGAATTCTTGACTTAAGTCAGGTAATTTCAAAATGGGTTTACTTGTGAGCTTTTCCTTCAATTCTTGGTAAGTCATTTCACATTGTGGTGTCCATGTAATGCGATCTGGAAGTCCTTTACGTGTCAATTCAGTTAACGGTGCACATATGGAATTAAAGTTCTTGATATACTTCTGGTAGAAACCACATAATGAGACAAAGGATCTCACGTCCTTCTTGGTTTGTGGTCTCGGGGCTTTCTGTAGTTCTCTAAATTCTTTGGGTCAGGGGTCATGTTTCCCTGATAAACTGTGTGTCCCAAAAATTCCAATTCTTTACATCCAACGCAACATTTGGTTGGTCGGGCTGTTAAATTTGCCTCCCTAAGTCGATTAAACAGCATGTTCAGAGAGTCAATGTGTTCCTCAAATGTTTCTGTTGCTATAAGGATATCATCCATAAAATTTGTTATACAGGGATTATTCAGAGGATCCAATAATTTTCTCATCATTCTAGAGAAGACACTAGGCGCATTCTTCAATCCAAATGGCAATCTATTAAACTCATAGTGTCCTTCTGAGGTACTAAAAGCTAGGTATGGTCTAACCTCAGGCTTTACTGGAATCTGATAGTATCCTTTACTCAGATCCACTTTTGAGAAATATTTAGCTTTATTTAGTCTGGCAAACAGCTGATTTGTATCCGGCAATGGATCCACCTGTCCTTCTGTAATAGCATTCAGTCTCCTGTAATCTATACAGAGTCTATGTTCTCCAGAGGGCTTCCTTAAGAGTACAACACCGGAACTATACGAAGACTCACTGTGCGAAATAATTCCTTCCTTCAATAGATAGTCTATCTCTTCCTTCAAAGCTTTTTCCTTAGCAAACGGAATCGAATATGGTTTCATACAGACAGGTGTGGAGTCTATTAGTTTCATATCATATTCCAATAGGTTTGTATGCCCTGGTCGGTCTGTTAACACCTCTGCATGATTATTTAGAACCTGTTGCACTCTCTCTTTCTGAGTTTTCGTTAAATGTGTACTGATTTTCACCTGTGCTGCTGTCTCACAGGGGTGTAATGGATATTCAAATGATGAAAGTGGTTCCTTTTTCATCTCCATGGCGATGGACAAGGTCAACAAGTGTGTCTCTTCCTGATGTTCTCTTTCCAAATATTTCTTCAGGAGATTCACATGATAGATTTTTTTTTCTTTCCCCTTCTTATCTATCTTATAATTTGTTCTAGACACCTTCTCTAGAACTGTATATGGACCCTGCCATCCAATTTGTAACTTATTCTGACTCCCAGGCAAAAGAAGCAGTACTTTCTCTCCCACAGCCAAATTTCTGTCTTTCGCCTTCCTGTTATAATAGGCAGCATGTTTCTTCCTGGCTTGTTTCAAATTTTCATTGGCAAGTTTCCAGCCAGTTTTTAACCGAGTGGTCAGCTCATTCACATATTGGTATGAAGATGTAATGTTTTCCTCTGCCTTTTCATCAGTCCACGTTCTTAACATAGCTACATATGGACCTTTAATTGTGTGGACCTATTTGTCCATGCACCGGTATGGTCTCTTCCACTCGAAGCTTTATAGTGATGATTTTTCCTCCCAGAATTATCATTCACAAAACGACCGCTACCAATTTTTCTTGTCTTGGGGCTTTCTCCCCTCTTAAAATTCTTGATGAGAGATTTCCTCTCTACATCCTCTTCCTCCAGTTTGTTTAAGTCCGATTGAGGGATTGTCGGCTTATCCTGGGGTAAGACATCTTTTTGCACTCTCCGCATAGTGGCCATTGTAAAACAGTTAAGTGAAGCTTGTCCGTGAAAAGGGGCTTCCCATTCCATTTGGTCCACTTTATCAAATCTATTTTTCTTTTTATTATCAGGCCTAATTTTGCTCCGGGGCGTGTCCAGGTCCTGATCCATGTTCCCACTTGTGGGTGTTCCCTCATGTGCTATGCTACACCTTTCTACAAAATTTTCAATGTCCCATCTTGCTTTGGGCCAATAATAATTGTGAGCCACCTTTTGAATGATGGTACCTATCTTCTCATGGTCCCCATCTGGTTTCACATGTAGGCTCCTTATTAATTCTGTCCTGTATCATTTTGGAAGAACCAGCTGTCCGTGACCTTTGGATCTAGCTCCAGTCTTCCTATACATCAACTTGTTTTTCATGTAAAAATCTCCCTTGCCTGGAGTTGTATGACAAGTTGACAATTTTCTGAAACAAGGCTTGAGTGTTTTATCCCCAGCCTGTGCCTTCCTCATCTCTTCTGGAGTGGTATCTAACATAATATCCTCCTCCTGTCTTGAGGTCGACCTGACCTGAAGGGTTGCCATATACACAGGTTTCCTTCTGCAACGGTCAGTGTCATGATTGTCCATCTGACAATTCTTACACCACCTTTTTCCTTGGTTGAAAGATTTTCTTTCATTATATTTCCTTTCATCGAATTGTGGGAATTTATTTTTATTGTCATACCGTGGCCTATCAAATTGGTGCTTACCTTTATTTTGATCCCTAGGATCAAATTTATTAAAGTTCTGTGGTGCCCTAAAGTTATCCACTTGTTTCTTTTTATTACCTGTTACCTCTGCTTGAGCTGCTTGATACCTTTCAGCAACATTTAGCAACTCACCCAGCCTCTCTGCACCTTGTTCCATGAGAAACTTTCTCAGGTCTGGAGCCATGGACTCTCTTAATTGCTCTATAAGGACCATTTCCTTAAGATCTTGGGTTTTCCCCAGAGAAGTCCATTTCTCCAAGTATGTCTCTATTCGTGCAGAGAACTGGTGATATGTTTCACCTGACAGTAGTTTAGCATTCCTAAATTTTTTTCTATAGAATTCTGCATTCTTTTCATACCTTAACAAAAGAGCCTGCTTTAGCATGTCATAATTTTCCTGATCACCTCTGCTCATTTTTGCAAAAACTTCATAAGCTGCCCCACGAAGTCCCTGAGATAACTTTAAGCTCCACCTTTCTCTCTCTAACCCATATGTGGTAGCTAATAGTTCATACCTATTTATATAGCTCTCAATATCATCGTCTTTCTCAACAAAATGATCTAAATGAAATTCATAGCTGAGGTTGAGGCTCCTTGAGTAACCGTAGCATCAGAGGCAAAGGGACTGGCACCATTTTCAGGAGCATGGCCTTGAAACTCAAACTCCCTTAGTCGTAACTCATGTTCCCTTTGTAATCTTTTATCTTCTGCTTCCCTTTCTGCAGCTAATCTCCTCTCTTCCCTTTCTGCAGCTAATTTCTTCTCTTCCCTTTCTGCAGCTAATTTCTTCTCTTCTCTTTCTGCAGCCAATTTCTTCTCTTCCCTTTCTGCAGCTAATTTCTTCTCTTCTCTTTCTGCAGCCTGTCTTCTTTCCTCGGCTTCCAATGCTTTAGCCTCTTTGTCAGCCTCAATCTGCAACCTCTTAATTTCCTTGTCAGCCTCTAACTTTCTTTCGGCTTCAAACCTTCTTTCTTCACGTTCAATAAATTTGTCACATTCCGTCGTGACATAGGCAACCATAACTTGCCCATCTAATCCTAACTCTTTTGCAGTCTGAACCGCAGCAGATCGAAATTTGGCCAGGTCCGCCATTGTCTATCATGTAAATTTCTACAATGTCTAACCAACAATTCAAATTCTAAATATATATAATGGACAACACAGGCACCGTGAGCTCAACCTTATTTAATTCCACCCAAGGATACCTTTTAATTCTTATATTCCCTGAAGTGAATTACCCCCAATATTTTTTAATAGGGAAAGATTCAAAATCCCAAGAGCGAGACCCCAATATATGTGGTGAAGTGGGATGTTATAAATATTTATAGGGGACTTAGTGTACTGACTGAGATCAGCTGTGAAGGTATATATATCTAATAAGAGTAGTGTATTATATATAACCTTACTTGCTACCACATATCTATATATCTCAGTCAGAATTATTCTGGAATAGTGTGATGACTACGTTATGTGTCTAGGGTATGTGTATGATGAAGTGTAAGTCACAACAACAGACAGATAAACAATTTAATTTAATCCACTACTCTTAACAACACTGTGACACTCACATACATATAACACTCTATGAGAATATCTTAAAGAAGTCACTCGTAACGTTTCAAATAACAATATGTATTCAGTGCTGTTAATAATGTATTTGTGTCCTGATTCAAATACAAAGGAACCAGGAATCACAATCAATTTTAATTACAAGTATATGTACAGACTTTATCAATATGAATATTGTAGTGACATATATTATTAAAAATATCCTATGTGTGTCAGTTGTGTAGTAGTAATATGAGGTAATACTGGTTTTGTTTTGTTCAAGCTCTGTTGGTATTTGTCATCATGACTTCAATAGTTTGTCTTAGGGACTAGTATTGGAGATGTTCTCAGTTCCTGATATTAAGACAATTAAATTCCCCTCTGAATGTTATTTTTACAAAGTTATTTCAAGATGAGGGGACATAATGTTGAGCTCAGCTGGCCAAGTTAGCTTATCTGGCGTGATGGCGGCAGGAAAGGACTCCTCTGCTCGAATTCTCCTCTGGGCTCTGGAGACACCTCACTGATAGCTAAAAGGACCAAGGAGTATGCTGTCCGACACTGGATTCAGCAAAGCTCTGACCAGGTGCTGCTCAGTACCATCAAGACCACTGTCCCTGAAATCAAGAAGGATGTACCTTCTACTTCATAACTAACTTAAACTCTCTTGTTACACTGATCACAACACAGCACAAACATTGAGTTCAGAGCATTAGGCCAACTGTCAGCTTCATTTGAAATACTTTATTCCAGTATTACCCTTCTTAATGGTTACTACGCCTCTGCAATTCCAGCATTATTTCTTTCTAGTCAATCATCTAGGTGTCAGTGTACTGTTTGGCCATTCCATGCCGTTTGACTTTCCTCCGACACCCTCTGTTCAGGCTGGAGCATTATAGGCTTTACCTCACGTTTGCCACTGAACTACACATATATATACAGGCATAAATCAACAATTCACATTCAATTTTCATTAAAAGATATTGAATGGTTCAAGCTTACCACAATTCATACGAATAAACACAGATACGTTGATTAGCAATGAATTCTGGCACAAACTGGCACAAATTCCCATCTGCTTATCTTCCAGGCTTTTATTGAGCCAAATATAAGCTGGCTTCAACGCACTGATGCTTTATCAAGCTTATTTAAACAAGTGGTTTCGAACTAACGCTCCCAAGTGTGTATATCAGTGAGACTGGCCAATGAGCCACGTTTCGACAAGTGTTTGAAAAAATGTTACCTTTCCCCGTTTCCCCTAACAACGAAAGATAGTATTTATAGTCCGACCAATCGTGGTTAGGCTTTCATTTGTTGCGCTCCAATCAATGGGGAGTTTACATGGTAGGCTATTTATGTAACGTAAGGTTTTTTCAAACACGTTATAAAAAAAATTTTATGAGCAGAAATGATTCCATGCTGTCAGGCATCCTCACTATTTTATTTTGGGTATAATTTATTAATTCCTGGACTATTTGCGTAACGTTTTACATATTATTTGTCAGCAAGCCCTAAGGAACCCAATTATCCAAATTTAAAAGAGCTACGTGGCTGCGTTCAAAATATGTATTTTCTACCTCCTGTTTCGAAGATGTGCTGTCTGGGTACTGTTATGTTTTCAACCGTAAACCCATCTAATGTTATCTTTTCTAATAAGAGTTTTTTTTATGATTTATAAACCTAACTCTGGGAAAGGGTAGTGTATTTTATCACTGTCCGTCTGAAAAAAAAATTAGTGCATGTAGACTTACACGCGTGATGGCAGCATTTGTGTATCGCGCGACGCGTGTTGCATGCGTTCCTGATTTTCAGCCCTCCCCTCTCTCTTTATCCTTTTGTCCATCTGTTCGTTCGTTTTGGTAACGCAGTGTAGAAAAAGACATGAATGGAATTTAAAATTTAGGTCAACTTGCATATTTCAAGGTTTTTCTTAGAAAGGCAGCACATTTTATTGTGTGTTTGGGAAACGCGTGTATGTTGCAGAAAGCCTTTAATATCGACGTGAAACGTTACAATTTGCTTACGCAGTAGAAAACAAGGGGATTTCGAGTACAGTCATTGTGACAGCACTGTTCTTTACCATTCTTCTTCCTTTATTTATTATATGTATTTATTAGGCTTTATATTTACTTGATAATTTATATATGTGGATTAGAATATTCCACGACACCCACTAGTTTAAAAGGTGAAAAAGTGAGTTGAATTTGAATGTACGTAGAAAATGATCATCGTAAAGAGTGTTCACCGTTAGTATGCAATAAATCATTATGACAAGTGGTCGAAATGATCACTGCATTAGCCATGCCACCAAGGAGAAGTCTCAGCACTGTAGACCGTGGTCGAGCCATGGCATGGATTCAGGATGGTCAATCTGTTCTTTCTGTTGCAAGACGTTTAGCAGTGTCCCACTCTAACATTCAGAGACTTCTTGAGAGATTTCAAGCTACCGGACATTTGGAAAATCGACCCTGCTCACGAAGAATTATATAAACCTTGCCCAACCTAAATGGCGGCCCTTAATTTTGTCCAGTAGTATAGTTTTAACCTCAAGGAGACCCTCAAAAGGTCTCGGGGACCCCCAGAGGTCCGCTGACCATACTTTTAGAACCGCTGATCTACACCAACAATTTTTAGCCCAGCAGGTTATATATTAAAATTAAGAAACTAAATAAACATCCACATTTTCTCATCTCACCCTCCTCTTTTTTCACTTTAATATCAAATATAAACAACACAAACGGTAAAGAGAATTTTTAACTTAATTTTAACAAAAAATACACATACAATTAGACATTTTCATTTACCCTATAAACAATAAATTGGGAGGAGGGATGATGCCATAAGCAAACAGCACCAATTGAATATGCCACCTACACCAGCGGTAGGCAACCAAGGAGCTGTAAAGATCTACTTTAAACACAGTGGGCTCTCTGAAGACACGTTTTGATATAATTAAAGATCTGAAATAAAAGGTAAAGGATCCCGTTACACGCCCATTGAGGCATATTGGGAATATGGTGTTAGGCTCATATTTACTTGACAATCGGCACACTAAGGGTGATGTGGTAGGCATCACGCCGGCCGCCTTAACTGTCTCATAGTTACCCTGGTACCCATTTCATGAGGCTGGGTCGACCCCGGAGCCGTTTGCGGTCTAATGAAAGATCGATCTTTATAAAATCATGTCCTCTGAGTTAGGTGGAAGATCAGTTTCAGTTGCAAAATAAACAGTCTTATATGTCTCTCATCATTACACGTCTTGACAAAAGTCGTGGTTGTCCCTACGTATATTAAGTGATAAGCCTTTAATGCTGCTTAGCAAATTATACACGTATAAAGTGATAAGCCTTTAAGGATGTTTAGCAAATTATATATGTATAAAGTGATAAGCCTTTAAGGATGTATAAAGTGATGGGCCTTAATTGCTGCTTAGCAGATTATACATGTATAAAGTGACAAGCCTTTAAGGGTATTTAGCAAATTATACACGTATAAAGTGATGAGCCTTCAATGCTGCTTAGTAAATTATACATGTATAAAGTGATAAGCCTTCAATGCTGCTTAGTAAATTATACACGTATAAAGTGAAGAACCTTCAATGCTGCTTAGTAAATTATAAATAAACGAGCTAATAGGCCGCCAAAACATGTTGGGAAATACTTTTGTTGTGCTCTTCCTGCTGTACGTCATGATGAAGACACACAGTCTCTTATGGTCATTTCATTCTTTTGCATTCCACTTCAACTTTATTGGCTCTTTGTTTGTCAAACTTTTAATGAATTCTGTCAATGGTCAATGCACCATGAAAAGACTGAAATGCCTACTGCTGTTTCAACAGGTGATCAGTTTGGCTTTCTCGGTGCAGTGCGTGCCATTTCCGTATTTTTGCAAAAGCGGTGATGAAATTTGTGTTGTTTCAGATGTTTTATTAAGGCCTTTTGTATATAGGGGAAACGGTAAACAGCCTTTTATCATAATGATAACAATAGCTATATAAAATTGACAGACTTCTATACTCTTCTAACATCATCATTTTCCGTTGTATTCCTTGTGGATAATGGAGCCAAACTACAACTCGTCACCTTGCAGAAATCCTACAACAGCAGTCACAAGCTCCTGCACTGGTGGTTTCCTTGCTAATTTTTTTACATGAAGTTGCCAGCTGTTGAGGACTGTTGCGTGGAATGTAATCATCTTGATGGGTTCTATTTTAATTGAGATGATTGCACCATTCAGCATCCCAACTAGATATACTTGAACGTTACGCGTAGTGAACGATGACGCGTAAGACGTAGTAACCAAACAGTCTGTCTTGTGGCCTTTGTGCCTAACGAACGTGTTTCCGCAGTGTTAATGAATGTGTGTGTGGTTTGACACTTTTGGATAAAGTAATACAAGGGGATTCTGGGACCTCACCATGAAGGAGTCACAGAAGGAAGATGAAACTTGGCACATTAAAAGTTCATTATATTTCCACTGAATGTATAAAGTACGCGATTGTTTCTTCAGTGGGTTTTCCCGCTACGGTGCACGGCGCAATGTACCCTATTGACCAGATCTGCTGCTCCAAAGATTTGTCAAAATAATGGAAAAGAAGGAGGCCAGAGCCGGGATAAAATTTCCGATGTTTCAGGAAAAACACCTACAGAAATACACAGGGAGATGGAACCAGTGTTTCGTGATTCTTGTCCTTCATATACTTCGGTAACAAAATTGGTGTCAACAGTTTAAGTGCGGCCGCTCAAATGTTGCTGATCTGCCAAGATTTGGTAGACTAGCCTCAGAGTGCAACGATGAAAATGCAACAAGAGGGAAGAAAATCATTGACCAGGATCGAAAAATGACAATTGTGGATATAGCTAGTAGAGTAAAACTAAATGAAAGAACAGTTTATAAAATTTTACACAACAGACTGAACATAAGAAAAGTGTGTGCACGCTGGGTTCCGCGACTGTTGACACGTGAACAGAAGCAAACGAGGGTGAATTGCTGTCAACAGTTGCTCAAAAAGTGTCAGTGAAAAAAATTTTTGGAGACCATGGTGACAGTAGATGAGACTTGGGTACACCATTATGACCCCGAATCCAAAATTGCCAGAATGCAATGGAAAACCCCGGGCTCCCAAACACCTGTCAAGCCGAGGGCGCAGAAATCTGCAGGAAAAGTTATGCTGACTGTTTTTTAAGACGGCAAAGGTGTCCTTTTGAAAGATTATCTGCCTCGTGGCAACACAGTTAATGGACAGTACTATGCAGATCTTCTCACAACACTAAGAAAGGTTGTGACCAGGAAACGAGGGATAACGCGCACTAAAAATCTTCCTTTTATTCAAGACAACGCGCCCTCTCACAAAGCACGGCTTGTGCAGCTAGCAGCCAACGATTTGAATATTGAAATTCTTCCACACTGTGGTAAAGTGGGATGATATAAATATTTATAGGGGACTTAGTGTACTGGCTGAGATCAGCTGTGAAGGTATCTGTATCTAATAAGTGTGGTGTATTACAGATGACCTTACTTTGCTACCACATTTAGACCTCAGTCAGAATTATTCTGGAATATTGTGATGACTACGTTGAATGTCTAGGGTTATGAAAGTAATGAACTGTATGTTCACAACAACCAACAGACAGATAAACAATTTAATTTAATCCACAATACTTTACAACACTGTGACACTCACATACGTAGAACACTCTATAAGACTATCTTAATAAGTCAAATGTAACTTGTAAAATATGTATTAATTCCTTTCAATAATAGATATCCTGATTCAACTATAAAGTGAACCAGGAATCACAATCAAATGTAATTACAAGTTGTATGTACAAAATTTATAGATATGATCTTCGTATTGACATATATTATTATTATTACAATATGTGTGTAAGTTGTGATGTAGTACTATGAGGTAATACTGGCTTTTTCAAGCTAGGTTGTTGTTTGTCATCATGAATTCAAGTGTTTGTTTCTGGTGGAAATAGTATTGGAAAAGTTCACAGTTCCTGTCATTTGAAACAAATAATTGTTCCTCTTTATTTAATATACAGTCAATTTTAGAGAGGGGTTACACAAGATTGAGCTGCTCTGGCCAACGAATCTTAACTTCTGTGTGGGCGGCAGGAAACAGTCTCCTCTGCTCGCTTGCTTCACCGTATTCTTGAGAAACAACACTGGTCGCTATCTTGACCAAGGAGTATGCTATCAGCCTCTGGATTCAGCAAAACTCAGACCAGGTGCTGCTTTAATAGTTTAGTACCACGGTCCCTGAAACAAGAAGGTCGTACCTCCTACTTCAGAACTAATTTATAATCTATTTCCACACTGAAACACAATACATAACAAACACAGAGTTCAGCGCGGTAGGCCAACTGCTAGCTTCATCTGAAACAATTTACACCAGTATTCCTCTCCCTAATGGTTACAACGCCTCTGAAATTCCAGCATTATTTCCTTCTATTCAATAAGATAGGTGTCATAGTACTATTTGGCAATCCCATGCAGTTTCACTCCTCTTCGAAAAGTTTTATTCATGGTGGAGCCATATCGAGGTTTTGCCTCTGTTTATTGTTACTGAACCACACACATATAGACATAAAGTATCAATTCACATTCAATTTTCATCAACAAGATATCAAATAGGTCTAGCTTACCTCAATTCATGGAAATATTAAACAAATACGTTGACTGGCGATGAGTTATGGCACAATTCCGATCTGCCTCTGTCCCAGGCTTTTATTTAGAAAAATATGAGCTGGATCTCAACGCACTTGCTTTTACAAATTGGATTTTCAAAAAGTGGCACTGAACTGACGCTCCTAATTGACTATATTAAATGGTCTAGCCAATGGGACCATGTTTACAAAAGCTTTTGAAAAAATGTACCCTTCCTATCGTTTCTAGTAACAACCAAAATTAGTATTTGCAATCGACTAATCATGTTGGAGAGGAGATGGGCACCGCCAAGCAAACCTCTTGCCCACTGAAATGCTATGATGGAAAGTCAACTCAGTAATTCCTTCAGGGAACAGTCGAAGGTAAACGGAGAAGAGGAAGGCAGAGAAAATCCTGGGCTGATAACATCAAAGAATGGGCAGGACACGGTTTTTCCACACTTGTACGCATTGCTGAGGATAGAGAGCAGTGGAGGACCCTGTCTGCTGATGCTTCCACCATGGCACCCCTACGACCCATGACCGGTTACGGGCTGAGATGATGATGATGAATCATGTTTCGCCTTACATATTATTCTAGCCAATCAAATCTGATTTAACGTGGTGGCCTCATTTTTTCTAAAGCAGTGTCCAAACACGCCATTATGAGCAAAAATGATCCTGTGTTGTCTGACAACCTCACTATAGTATTTTGGCTATAATTTGTTAATTATTAGACTAATTGCTTAACACCTAACATATTCTTTGTCAGCAAGTCCCAAGGCACCCAAATATATAAGTTTTAAGGGAGCCAAGTGGCTGCGTTCAAAATATGTATTTTCTAGGATAGTCGTGTATTTTTATTTTTTTTTATGTTTAGAACCGCCACCTGTCCTGCCTTTTCGACTGTTCTGTCAGTATAAAGTCAGGATTTCAAACAGAAAACAGTATGTGTCATGTTTCCTAATAAGCATTAAACATGTTTCCAAAACCTGACCCTCATATTGGTAGTGTTTTTTGTCACTGTTTATTTGAATAAAATCAAGTCTGCATGCCTTTCGCTTGGGGGTGGCATTAATTTTATATCGCGAGACGGCGTGTTAGTGTTGCATGCGTTCCTCCGTACATCTCTCTCTCTCTCTCTCTCTCTCTCTCTCTCTCTCTATCCTAAGTCCATCTGTCTTTTCGTTTATGTAGTGCATAAAATGACGTGAATGGAATATTAAATCTAGGTCATTACGCAGTGTGTGTATCTATCAAGGTCGTACAGAAATATAGTACTAGTTTTATTTTTAGAAACGCGTGTATGATGCTGTAGGCTTTACTATCAACGTGAAAGCGTTACAATTATGCAGACGGAGCATAGAAAAGGGGGATTTCTTGTTTAACTAGCATGACGTTCTATAACACAGGCGTACTCTATAGTGACGGCACTGTTCTTTACCAGTCTTCTTTCCTTTTATTGAATTAATTCGTTAGGCTTTACATTTACTTTTTAATTTAAATATGTGGATTAGAATTTCTCACGACACACACCCACCATATTCTCCAGATTTGGCTCCATCAGACTTTTTTCTATTCCCAAATCGTAAAAAAAACAGCTAAAAGGAAATCATTTTGACAGCGATGAAGAGGTTATACTGGCATGTGATGACTGGTTTAGTTTGAAAAATAGGGTGTTCTACTCCAAAGGTCTTTTCAAGGTCAAGCAGAGATGGCAGAAGTGTGTCGATTCAGACGGTGGCTATATTGAAAAGGAATAAACACTATACAAAAATGTCAGCTCTCTGTGACATGTCCTTCATGGTCAGGCCCAAGTATGTCAATCCCCTTGTAAGTAGACAAGGACCTGTGAGTCCATAAATGTGATTAGACGTTATTGATAAAACGCAGATCTATTTTGCGGTATTCGTGAGATACCAGTGTCGCAACTTAATGTGTAATTTTAATGAGAGCTATATGGCTATTATAAGATGGCGTGTGATGCCACATCAAGAATAATATATCAAGACATAATTTTTTAATTGGACAGTAAGCTTAGTCCTAATAAGCAGATGAAGATTAGCACAGATTTGTATTAACACTGCCTGAAAATGTTAACGTGCTATTATTTGAATAATAATAACGAATACAGTAGTCTACGCTTTTGACGGTTATGATAAACGCACCATGTCAGGTGCAAGGAAATTAACAAACTGTGATGTTTGACGTTTCCTTCAATGTGAAGAATATATTACTGTGTGAATCATATCTATTGTGAATTTATCGGAGTAAATAAACTGTGTAGAGTCGTCTTCATCAGACTTGTTCGTTGGAGAATTATACGAAGCTGTATTCAAATCAAGTTCACTAATTTGTGTTGTTGCGACCTTTGAAGTTAACTTTGACAAAGTACAAAATCACAATACTAATTCAAAGAAAGACTAAGATATAATAATAATAATAAATTCTTTAAGCACCAAACACGGCGCATAAGGCAGAAACCAGTGCTCTCCAGGTTGTTCGTTGTGATACCACTCCTCTTAGCTCTTGCACATTGTTTAGGCCCAACGTTCTTCCTTCTCTTATTATTGTTCTTTTGAGTGTTTCTTTTGGTCTTCCTTTTTTCCTCTTACCCTCAGGAACCCAAGTGAGCGCCTGTAGTGGTATTCTGTTGTTTTGCATTCGTAGGACATGACCGATATATGACCATCGTCTTTTCCTTATATAGTCGGAGACATCTTTCTGCCTAGAGTCTTCTCTTATTTGTCGATTAGTCTTGAATTCTTTCCAACTGATGTTCATGAGTTTTCTAAGACATTTGTTCTCGAATGTATTCAGCTTGTTCTCCAATGATTTTGTTATTTTCCAACTCTCACAGCCGTATGTTAACACTGAGATAACATTTGAATTAAACAGACGGAGCTTGGTATGTATATTCAATGATCGTAATTTCCAAATGTTAGATAATCTATTGAAGGCGCTAGCTGCCAAAGCAATTCTAGTATGGATTTCTCTTGTTGTGTCACCATCCTGAGTCATTGTACTGCCTAAATAATTGAAACTTTCAACTTTCTGTAGTTTTTCCCGTTCAAGATGATATCAAATCTTTAAGGCGATCTTTGTCCTCTCAAGGCTGTGTGTGGTCCCGGTTGCCGGGTCCTCCCAGCGCAGTAGAGGCAGTGAGTGGGAACTGTGTCTGTGCCAGACTGCCCTTTTTCGAGGACCTTCGGTCCCGAAAGGATTTTGGCTGGACGGGCGTCTGGGAGGCATGGCGAAATGGTTTTATAGCGACAGGAGTAGAGTACACATGAGGGTAAGTTCGGGGCACAGCGGATTGATCTACCGCTTGCTTGTCACATTGATCACAGAAACAACAATTAAAAGTCTGTTGTACCAATATACGCCACTAGGTGTGACGGAACAACGGACGATTTCTTGTTGCCCTAATGACGCCGCAAGGTGTTATGGCCGAAGACTGCTTAGTCGGTCGGCGGTCAAAGGAATAATAATAATAATAATAATAATAAAGATGATATCAAAGGTCTCGTTAGAAAAGTTCATAGCTTTAGTTTTAGAGTCATTTATTTGGAGACTTATTTTAACCGAGAGATGACACAAACTATTTACTGCTTCTTGGGATTGTCTGGGTGTTGAACTTAAGAATGCTAAATCATCTGCGAAATCCAGGTTCCCCCAGGAATTTTCCATTTGTCCATTGTATACCTAATTGTTCATTGTGGGTATAGTTTCTCATAACCCAATCAATAGCTATTCCAAAAAGTAGTGGTGACATAATTGTTACGGGCTTCTCGGGATCCCAGTATGTTCTGGGTGCTTCGATGACTTCTAGTATTTGAGGATGACCAAGTTATTATATTCGTATTCAGTTTATAGAGTCAAAGTCCCTCGGGTTCTTATCACTTTTGTAGGATTCCATAATACTGTCCGTTGGTATCGATAATGTCTGCTTTAACCCTTGTGATTCATTATGTGCTGAATGTGTTTCATATTAAATTCGACCCTTGACTGACCTGTATTAGTCTCTTGTCTTATTAATTATATTGGCAGTGTGAGATGCAGCGTGCTAAGACATTAATCATCACTGGTCATGATCAGTTGAGGATGAATAGCATTTAACTCAACTCCGAATACGATAGTTGATAACACTGTGATTTTGACGACTCAAATATTTAATTAGTAATTTCATACCATGAGCAGACACCAACTACATGGGACAAAAGTCACATCACATTCATGTACGATCTGTAAGAGTTCTCATTATTTCATAAGCACATGTTCACAATCTCTATCTAGAGTCCTGGTTAGAGGTCAGTTCCTTTTTTAACGGCCAATGTCCTTTGGCATAAATTCAGAGGCTAACTAGACTTAACTATCCTGCTAGTCAGCAATACACTTATTATGCTAGGCTTACGTCTACTGCTAGTCGTTTAATATCCGTTACACTAGGCTTACGCTTGCCGCTAGCTGTACAATATCCATCTATACTAGTCTTACGCTATTGCTAGTAATATAATGTTCCTTTGGCATACCACGCCAGGCTAATCTGCCATAATTATGCAAACTGCGTTATTCCTACTACGACTTACGTTTGGTTCAAGAAATACACTGCTCAAATGGCTTCCCAGCCACACAATTGAAAAGTGGACTACGCCACACACTTTCCAGTGGTTATACCACACAATATAAGTGGCAATGGCCACACTTCTAAAACACACTGCCGTTCGGGTCAAAACCCACAAGTCGAATATATAGTGGCAATGGCCACACATGCCATACGCTGCCGTTGGGGCCGAAGCCCACACGTCGAATGTCGTTACAAAGACATACGCGTCATGCATAGTGATATGCATACTTATCGTTACCATATTCAATTGCGATGTTCCATGGTGCAGCAATCCGAGTTGGCCAAACTCAAATGCTTGCACACATGCAACAATCATCGACATCGGTCGATGAGATATATCTCTATTCGTTTGAGGTGTTCCATGATACAGTCATTCGAGTCGGCCAAACTCAAATGCCTGTAAGCATGAAACAATCCTCAACATCATCCCCCTCACTTCCAAACGTGACACTTGTGGCACGGATGATAGTGATGGAGAAGACGCTCGTCTCCCGAATATATTAATATTAGTACTACTTACTTATAAGCATGATAATCACTAAGTAGACACATTAAATTTTATAACATTAATAATAGCACTTGTCAACATGGTGACTAAAGAGTTAATTCAATTTCTTCTCAAAGACGTTGCGCGATAAAAGATCTGCCAAGTTATTGTCTGAGCCAGCAATAGGCAGAATCGTAAATGAAAATTCTTGAATTAACAAATACCATCTGTGTATTCTAGCGTTACGCATTGTTTTAGCTGTTATGTAAGTAAGAGGACTATGGTCTGTCATAATGTAAAAGTGCGTGCCGATGAGATATCTTGACAGCTTCTCCAGGCACCAGACCATAGACAGGAGCTCACGTTCACCTGTCGCATACTTCTGTTCAGCTGGAGTCAGTTTCCTCGACACATAGAAACATGGATGGAGTGTTTCCTTGTAACATTGCAGCAAACAACCACCCATGGAGTAACTCGAGACATCTGATTGGAGTATGAATGGAATACGTATATTCGGTAATAACAAAATAGGTGCATTGCTAAATAATTTCTTAATTGTTACCAAAGCGCTTTCGCAATCTTTGTCCCAACGTACCTTATTTGGACTACCTTTGGTCAACAGTGCGGACAAAGGTGTAGATAGTTGTGCGAAATGCGGGATGAACTTATGGTAATAGTTTATTAGGCCTAAAAGGCTTCTAACTTGTTTCTTAGTAGAAGGGGTAGAAATCTCAAGAATTCTTTTGACTGTATTGTCGTCAGGATACAGTTTGTGGTTACCTATTCGGTGACCAAGAAAAGAAATTTCCTGACAGCCTATTTGGACCTTTGAAGGTCGCACAGTCAAACCATGCATACGTAACGTATGTAGAAGGGAAGTTAAACCATCAATATGGTCTTCCCACGAGTCATGAAATAGGCAGATGTCATCGATGTACGTGATGACATCTTTACGATCGCCAAGAAGGCGGCGCATCATGCGCACAAACGTCGCTGGCGCATTTACCAACCCAAAACACATATAATTCCATTGGTAGAGCCCAAAAGGAGTTGTGAAAGCTGTGTAGGGTTTGGCATTTTCGGCAAGAGGAATTTGCCAGTAGCCTTTAGAGTGATCTAGTTTGCTAAAGAAGGTAGCATTAGATAATTCTGACAAAAGATCCTCTAAAAGTGGCATAGGCTCACCGTCTGTGATTGTAATTTTGTTCAATTGCCTAAAATCAATACAGATACGTAAAGAATCATCCTTCTTTTTAACAATCACCATTGGGAATGCATATGGTGATTCCGAAGGAGATATCACACCTAAACGTATCATCTCATTTAACTCTTTCTCTACCCTATCTTTGTGGTGTAAAGATATAGGATAGGGTCTGAGTTTGATAGGTTTATAATCAGTAAGAGTAATATCATGGGATATAAGCGATGTCTGACCTGGAAGGTCGGTGAGAACATCATTGAAAGAAATGAGAATATCCCGAACTTGATCTTGTTGAGAAGAAGACAGTGAAGAAGAAATAGTCACGTCTTTCCAAGATTCCGATGATTGCAAAGAAGGTAGTTGGAATTGTAAAGGGATAGACGAAGTGGTATCTTCTTCATGAACAACTGCAAAAGAAGCAGTATGATGTGAAGAATCATCAATAGAGTTAATGACAGGAATTAATTCCTGTGGTCTTTCAACTGCTAATTTTAGCATGTTGACATGGAAGGTTTTGATTTTTCCTCTAACGTTTACCGAGTAGTCAACATCTGTGACTTGTTTGATAATATCAAATGGACCTTGCCATGATATCAGTAATTTGTTATCGTTATGAGGTAGCAACAACCAAACTTTTTCCCCTGGTTTAAATTATCTTAATATTCTCTTTCGATTATGTAATAATCGTGATCGTTGAGTGGCTGATTTTATACTCTGGGATGCATAAGTGCACGCATCGATGATTCGTTGTCGGAGATCAATCACTAACTCGTAGCTGTTTCGAGTGACTGTAACAATTGATGCTCCAATCAACAAATCTTTGAGTATCATCATTGGTCCGCGCGGATTCGAACCATAAACCAATTCGAACGGAGACCACCCCGTGCTCTCGTGGGGCACTTCACGAAAAGCAAACAGGGCCGCCGGCAGAAGCCGATCCCATTCACGAGGGCATTCTTCAGTTATCTTAGATAACATCTGTTTTAGAGTGCTATTGTAGCGCTCGCACACACCGTTTGATTGAGGCCTATACGCACTACAAAACGAGTGGTGAACAGATAACATGGATTCTAAATCCCTCATAATGTTGGAAGTAAATTGTGATCCTTGATCTGACAAAATCTCTTCCGGAAAACCGATTCGACAAAATATCGAAAATAATGCATCAGACACGGATGCAGTTGTGATGGTTTTCAACGGTATGGCCTCTGGCCAACGCGTGCAAAGATCTACGCAAGTTAAAATATAACGAAATCCATTATTTGAAACAATTGATAACGGACCCACTATATCTACTGCAATCTTTTTGAAAGGTCTCTCAGGCACGTCTGTAATCTGTAAGGGTGCCGTATGGAACCTGCCCTTACGTGCTATACCTTGGCATGTTGTACATGATTTACAGTATAACTTTGTATCCTTATTAACCCCAGGCCAATAAAATTGTGACGTAACACGAAACAATTTTCTTTTGATCCCCATATGCCCTGCCATAGGGGAGTCATGACCTGTTTGTAGGACCAATGGTCTGTATTCTTTAGGTACTATCACTTGATGTATAATTGTTTTGCCATCATCATAATATCTAGTGAGTATTGATTTCTTTATCTTGAACCATTGTTTAGCCCCTCTTGTGTATTTAATCGTTTTTTGTTCTGCTCGGCTAAACAATCCTTGTAAAGTTGGGTCACTCTTCTGTTTTTCTGCAAAAACAGAAGGTGAAACAGTGCCAACTTGAGACATAATTGTATCTATTATAGGAAGAGGTGGTGTAGCCATGTCCGTAGCTAACTGTTGTGCTCTTGTTACAACAGCATTTGCCACCTGTGGGTGAGATTCAACCCACATTGCAATCTCCTCAGGAGTGCAATCTTTAACTCCTGGTATGTTTCCTATTATAATCTCAGTTATGGGTGCTCTCAAGCCGCAGGCATAGACAGTGCCTGTGTAAAAAGGAGTATCAATATATACTCGTGCCACAGGGAAAGTTTCTATATTCCCACCGAATGTGACACACTTAACTGATTTGCCTGTAAAAGCAGAGGACTCGATAAGCGAGTGCTTAATGCCTATCGTTGAAGACCCTGTGTCCCGTAAAACTCTCACTACCTTACCCTCCAATATTCCGGGATGAAATGTAAGATAACCGACATTTACACATGCCGACATTGTTGGCATACAATGGCCACAATCAAGTTTAATTGTAGACTTTAATCTGTCTTTCGACTGACACTCATAGCATGTATCATTCATTACCATACATGCGTTCGCATGATCATTATCATCATTACCTTTTTCCTTTTTAACACTGCAACTATTTGCATGTCTCTGTTTATTTTTGTCTCTTGACGGAGATCTGGCATTACCTTTGTTATTATTGACTGACTTTTTATTGTTATAATAAAAATCAGTAGAGTCATCCTTCCTGGCATCTCTACCATAAGATGATCTTTGCTTATAGTATCCTTTTTGATGTGAACCATCATAATCCCTGCCTCTGTGATACCCACGATCATGAGGTGAATATCCTCTATAACCTCGTCGATATGAATTCGAAGGAGAGCGATGACGACGGAAGTTATAAAAACCTCTGTCGGATTGATAATAATCTGAACGACAACGTCCATCAAAGCTCTTCGATCGAGGTCTGTGATCATGTTGTACCGCGCATACAGGCATAGGATCTCGAATAGTCGATCTATGAAGATCTTTATTCTGATGTGCGGTTTGATACTGTCTTCCGAGTTTTTTTCATACTCATCAATAGAATTAGGATGTCTTTCCTGTAAAAATGCTTCTAATTCAGTGCTGCATGCGGATAAAACTTTATCTCGCAGCATGAGATCTATAACACCTTCATATGTTTTATTTATACTTGATAAATCAATCCATCTGCTAAGGAAATGTTTAATAGATGCAATGAATTCACCAAAATCTGCATCCTTGCTTGGTTTAGCAGCATGAAAGCGATCTCTGAATCCAGACTCAGTTAACTGGAAACGTCTTAGTAATACCTCTTTTACGACATCGAAATCGCTTCTGCTCTTTTCATCAAGACTCATGAAACATTTAAGTGAGTCACCAGTCAAAAAATCAAGTAAAAGACTGCTCCATCTTTCTTTGGGTATGTTCAGAGCTGTGACCTTGATGATGAATCTAGATATGAAAGAGTCAACACAATCGCGAGTCTGGTAAAAATGTGGCATTTTTAACTTAGGATAAAAAATATTTGTAGCAGCCGCAGTCTTAGTCTGTTCAGACTGCACTTTAGCTAATTCTAAAGCTTTTTCTTTTTCTGCATGAAGTTTTTAATGTTTCCATTTCCATGGCATTTTTATGTGCTTGATCCAGTTGCATAAGTTCCATTCTCCTTAATTCCATTTCTTTATCTCGTTGTGCCATGCTTTCCTTCTGTCTTTCTGCCATTTTTATTCTCTCTCGAATTCCTGTCTTTTTCTTGTTGAGCTAATTCTTTATCTTTCTGCTCTCTGTCTTTTTTCTTGTTGAGTCTATAGTCAATCGTTTCTAATTCCATTTTCATGGATATTTCTTTTTCCTTCTGAGCCATCTCTTTTTT
>JAMPIV010010002.1:0-133715 GCA_024509875.1 Oreohelix idahoensis
TTTGTCAGAATCTTCATTGCTGGAGATGATGCAATGAGATGAGATCAATTGCATCACAACTATTTTTAATCGCTGACATAATGTGTTTAGTATTAATCTTAGGTCACCCATGTCGGCAATTTTGTGGCTCTTGAGCGTTGTAATTACTGACAGCGAGTCTGTGAAGAAAGCAACTTGTCTCTCGGTGTTTTCATCAGAACCTCTACTGTAGTTTTCTAAGCATCTGCACTGCTGTGAAGATACTTGAAAATGTTCCTGTTGCCATGTCGTAAATTTTTTGATAGGTAATTATGATCGATTTTGGTCCCGTCTGAATAGAACAGAAAAATGTGATAACTCAGTGAGAGATAAGGTAAAGAAATAGATTTCCCGAGTGAAATGGTGAAAAGGTAGAGTCGGTCCCTGGATTAAGAAGATACTCTAGTCCAGCCTATCATTTACGATTGATATTTGTTGATCAGACAGTTTCCTTTATATATATTAATATATATCAACCACTCACATATACACACACACAGATAAGTGACGACAATTAGACGCACAAACGTGAAACTATATTAATGGAGTCAGGATATTGGGACGAGCTGACAGACACAAGAAATAGAGTTTTATGTTAAGTTTATTTATCGTATGAAAACTTCCCAACACTTATTATCCAATATCAAATATAAACAAATCATATGTTACAGAATTAATAAAGAAATAGACACATAAGTGCAATCCCCTCTGTTGAGACAAGATCCCACAAGAAGAAGTTAATTAACCCCCAAAAGGTCAAAAGATTAGCACTATGGTATAGGATTTGAATATACTGTCAAGAACAGAGTTTCTAGTTAGTCTATTCTGAAAGGAACAGTATTAGCAAACATAAGAAGAAAAAAAACCAAAGTGAGTATACTAGTTAAACAATATAAGAATTATTCATCCCTGCTTTCTCTCGCTCTGACAAACATGTGATCACATTTCATTCTCGCTTACCGAATAAGTGTTTGACAACAGCATGAACATATCTCCATGCTCCAGGTAACTGATTCAGTGTCGGTTCTTTTGGCAAAGTAAGCCCCAGTTCCTCAAATGACTGATTTATCCTCTTGTTTGGTGAACGCTTACTTTGTTACTTTTTTTTTTATAGACTCTGTTCATGTCACAGCAATTAGTTCAGGTATGAAACACAACTTCGAGATCAAATGGTCACAGTGTACAGTAGCTTGAAATATTCGATAGTTAAATACAAGGTCAGGTAGATAAATCTTTTTCTGGATAAATCCTCGCCACAACTTAGTGGTTAGTAATCAGGAAGTGTTAAATTTAAGATCTTCGCCACAGCGGGCTGAATGTAGATGAAGATACAAAAGAAATATGGGTAGCTAAATGTTCAGTTACTGTTATTCTTAGTGTCATATATTGGTACGCTCTCTCTCTCTCTCTCTCTCTCTCTCTCTCTGTGAGACAAGAGGCCAACCAGGTCAAACTCGAAGACCCGATATATTTTATAAGAATGTCTTTTCTTGTATTAGTTGGACTAGACTTAGACCCCTTCTCAGATTAAGGCCGCTGGTAGATTTTGGGTTTGTGACCCGTACTGTATACAGGAAGACAAATACAAACATATAATCACACTATCAGTATCTAACCTAACCCGCGTAACGGTATAATTTATTTGTATCCACCGGTTATTAGATTTAATTAGAAACTACAAGCGTATAGCTTATCTTTTCGTTTAAAAAAAAAAACCCGTGAAATAAATTCTAGTCATTTACAAAATTACTCTTGATGAATTAGAAATAAATATATATTTCGTCAGTACTCATAATGAATAGTGCATTTACTAGTCAATTAAAATATCTCTTACTAGTTAATAGCAATTAATTAAATCAACGCTACAGCCGGAACAATTTAGCTATAAATTATTTTAATTCGCTAGTCACCTTAACACTGTAAATCCTAGTGAAATATAAATGACGATTTTTACACAATTAAACCCCTCAAAATGCTAGTATAACATTTACTTTAACACAGAAAATATAAAACAATCTCCAAATCGAAAAACTAAGTAATTCCACTGGTATAATGAATCTAGAATTCGAAGCTAGATGTTCTTAAAAATTCTGTGGGTACTGGGTAAACTGAGTTTGAAGGAGGCGATATATATATATATATATATATATATATATATATATATATATATATATATATATATATATATATATATATATATATATATATATATATATATATATATATATATATATATATATATATATATATATATATATATATAAAAATTAAGTCGAAAATTGCTAACGAGTGCGATATATAACACCTTTGGGGAAATCTGTGGTCAAATTCTGAATCAAATTTAAATTTGTCACCTTCGCCGACCTCTAGATTTTGGCAACGAGCGAACAGTCTTTTGATCTCGTCTCGTCTGTAATTTAATTACAATAATGAACGAACAATGTGTAAAGGGGGGGGGGGTAACTGTGATTCTCTCCCCGTTGATTTCTTCATTCGCTTATCTCCCGCTGAGAAAGTGCAATCCATCAAATGTACAACTTTTGAATAATCGCCCTTGTTTCTACAAATATAAAACCTGTTCATAGTCTGTACGTAAACATTCCTAGTGTCTATAAGACGTAGAAAAAAGAAAAGAATAGGTGTGGCTACAATTATGAGTTTGACAGATATGAAAGTACGAAGGTTCTGCATTAGCAAAACGTGCATAACTAATAAGGAAGCAAGGTGAAGCCAGGTGGAAACAAAGACGTGTTGATATATGTACTTCTATTTACGTAATCTCTGTCACATGCCACCGACAACGTTTTTTTTTTAGTGAACCAGTGCTGAAGCACTAAAGCACACGTCCACCTCCATCTTCTGCTGCATGTTTTACTTATATATCTGTGCATGCATGAGTCAAGATGTTCCTAGTGTAATGTTCCTCTGTGCATGCATGAGTCCAGATGTTGCTAGTGTAATGTTCCTCTGTGTATGCATGAGTCCAGATGTTGCTAGTATAATGTTCCTCTGTGTATGCATGAGTCAAGATGTTCCTAGTGTAATGTTCCTCTGTGCATGCATGAGTCCAGATGTTGCTAGTGTAATGTTCCTCTGTGTATGCATGAGTCCAGATGTTGCTAGTGTAATGTTCCTCTGTGTATGCATGAGTCTAGATGTTGCTAGTGTAATGTTCCTCTGTGCATGCATGAGTCCAGATGTTCCTAGTGTATTGTTCCTCTGTGTATCTTGTCGTCATGGTTTTTCTGTCTGTTCAGGTCTGGCTCTTCTTTTTTTCAGTTCAAGGAGGTAATTGTGGTTACTCATTCATGATAACTTCATTGACAACACTGTACAGGTAATTTTGGTTATTCATACGGGATAACCATGATTTAGCGGGTTGGATATTTAACTGTTATTATGTATTTACTTCGTAAGCAATTTTGATTTTTCATACAGGAAAAGTAAATACATACAAAAGGTAAATGTAAAGCCTAACAAATAAATTTAATAAAAGGAAGAAGAATGGTAAAGAACAGTGCTGTCACAATGGCAGTACTCGAAATCCCCTTTGTTTTATGCTTCGTCTGCAAATTGGAACGTTTCCACGTTAAATATAAGCCACTGCATAAATACAAGCGTTTCCAAAACACATTAAAACGGGTATTGCATTTCTAAGAAAAACATTGAGAGGCACACTGCGTAATGACCTAAATTAAGCCTAACATTAATTATACTACGTTACAAAAACGAACGAACAGATGGACTCAAATAGAAAGAAGGGAGGGCTGAAAATCAGGAACGCATGCAACACGAAACACGTGTCTCGCTATTAATGCCACCCCCAACAAGCGTAACGCGATATACAATTACTACTATCACGCGTGTAAGGCCACATGCACTAACTTTTTTTCAGACGGACAGTGATAAAAACACTAACCTTCCCAGAGTTAGGTTTTAAAATCCTGAAAAACGCTTATTAGAAAAGATGACATTAGATGGGTTTACGTTTGAAAACATTACAGTACCCAGACAGCACATCTTCGAAACAGGAGGTAGAAGAAATTGCATATTTTGAACGCAGCCACTTAGCTCTTTTAAATTTGTATATTTGGGTTCCTTAGGGCTTGCTGACAAAGAATATGTAAAACGTTACGCAAATAGTCTAGGAATTAATAAATTATAACCAAAATAAAATAGTGGGGGTGCCTGACAGCATGAAATCATTTCTGCTCATAAAATTTTTTTATAACGTGTTTGAAAAAACCTTACGTTACGGAAATAGCCTACCATGTTAACTCCTAATTGATTGGAGCGCAACAAATATAAGACTAAACACGATTGGTCGGGCTATAAATACTATCTTGCGTTGTTATGGGAAACGAATAGAAGGGGTACTTTTTTGAAAAGATGTGGAGACGTGGTTTCATTGGGTAGAGCTGCGAATATACTTGATTCAGAGCGTCTGTTCATTGCCACATCTTGTAATAAACCTACTAAGAAGCAGTACGTTGAGCACCAGTGTATATTTTATATAAAATAAAGCCTGGAACACCGGCAGATCGGAGTTGTGCTATATCCATTGCCAGTCAACGAAACTGTTTATTATTCTATGAATTGTGGTAAGCTTGAAATATTCAATATCTTTTAATGAAAATTGAATGTAAATTGTTAATTTATGCCTGTATATATGTGTAGTTCAGTAGCGAACATGATGTAAAGCCTATAATGCTCCAGCCTGAACAGAAGGTGTCGGAGGAAAGTAAAACTGCATGGAATGGCCAAACAGTACACTGACACCTAGATTATTGATTAGACAGAAATAATGCGGGAATTGCAGAGGCGTAGTAACCATTAGGGAGGGAAATACTGGTATAAAGTATTTCAGATGAAGCTGACAGTTGGCCTAACGCTCTGAACTCAATGTTTGTGATGTATTGTGCTCAGTGTAGAACTAGAGTATCAATTAGTTATGAAGTAGAAGGTACATCCTTCTTGTTTTCAGGGACTGTGGTCTTAACGTTATTGAGCAGCACCTGGTCAGAGCTTTGCTGAATCCAGAGTCGGACAGCATACTCCTTGGTCCATTTAGCTATCAGTGAGGTGTCTCCAGAGCCCAGGGGAGAAATCGAGCAGAGGAGTCTTTTCCTGCCGCCATCACGCAAGATAAGCTGATGTGGCCAGCTGAGCTCAACATTATGTACCCCCATCTTAAAATGACAGTGTAAAATACAATTAAGAGGGGAATTTAATTGTTTTAATATCAGGAACTGAGAACATCTCCAATACTAGTTCCAATAAAGCATAGGATACTTTTAATAATATATGTCACTACAAGATTCATATTGAGAAATTCTGTACATATACTTGTAATTAAAATTGATTGTGATTCCTGGTTCCATTTGTATTTGAATCAGGACACATATTCATTCATAACAGCACTGAATACATATTGTTATTTGAAAAGTTATCAGTGACTCCTTTAAGATATCCTCGTAGAGTGTTTTATGTATGTGAGTGTCACAGTGTTGTCAAGTGTGGTGGAATAAATTAAATTGTTTATCTGTCTGTTGTTGTTATGACTTACACTTCATCATACACATACCCTAGACATATAACGTAGTCATCACACTATTCCAGAATAATTCTGACTGAGGTATACATATGTGGCAGCAAGTAAGGTTATATATAATACACTACTCTTATTAGATATATATATACCTTCACAGCTGATCTCAGTCAGTACACTAAGTCCCCTATAAATATTTATAACATCCCACTTCACCACTTATATTGGGGTCTCGCTCTTGGGATTTTGAATCTTTACCTATTAAAAATAGTGGGGGTAATTCACTTCAGGGAATATAAGAATTAAAAGGTATCCTTGGGTGGAATTAAATAAGGTTGAGCTCACGGTGCCTGTGTTGTCCATTAGATATATATTTAGAGATTGAATTGTTGGTTAGACATTGTATAAATTTACCTGATAGACAATGGCGGACCTGGCCAAATTTCGATCTGCTGCTGTTCAGACTGCAAAAGAGTTAGGATTAGATGGGCAAGTTATGGTTGCCTATGTCACTACGGAATGTGACAAATTTATTGAACGCGAAGAAAGAAGGTTTGAAGCCGAAAGAAAGTTAGAGGCTGAAAGGGAAATTAAGAAGTTACAATTTGAGGCTGAGGCTGAGACTAAGAGGTTGCAGATTGAGGCTGAGGCTAAGAAATTGGAAGCAGAAGAAAGAAGATTGACTGCAGAAAGGGAAGAGAAGAAATTAGCTGCAGAAAGGGAAGCCGAGGAAAGAAGATTGACTGCAGAAAGGGAAGAGAAGAAATTAGCTGCAGAAAGGGAAGCCGAGGAAAGAAGACAGGCTGCAGAAAGAGAAGAGAAGAAATTAGCTGCAGAAAGAGAAGATAAGAGATTACAAAGGGAACATGAGTTACGACTAAGGGAGTTTGAGTTTCAAGGCCATGCTCCTGAAAATGGTGCCAGTCCCTTTGCCTCTGATGCCACCGCTAGCCAGGGAGCCTCAACCTCAGCTATGAATTTTCATTTAGATCATTTTGTTGAGAAAGACGATGATATAGAGAGCTATCTAAATAGGTATGAACTATTAGCTACCACAAATGGGTTAGAGAGAGAAAGGTGGAGCTTAAAGTTATCTCAGGGACTTCGTGGGGCAGCTTATGAAGTTTTTGCAAAAATGAGCAGAGGTGATCAGGAAATTATGACATGCTAAAGCAGGCTCTTTTGTTAAGATATGAAAAGAATGCAGAATTTTATAGGAAAAAATTTAGGAATGCTAAACTACTGTCAGGTGAAACCTATCACCAGTTTTCTGCACGAATAGAGACATACTTGGAGAAATGGACTTCTCTGGGGAAAACCCAAGATCTTAAGGAAATGGTCCTTATAGAGCAATTAAGAGAGTCCATGGCTCCAGACCTGAGAAAGTTTCTCATGGAACAAGGTGCAGAGAGGCTGGGTGAGTTGCTAAATGTTGCTGAAAGGTATCAAGCAGCTCAAGCAGAGGTAACAGATAATAAAAAGAAACAAGTGGATAACTTTAGGGCACCACAGAACTTTAATAAATTTGATCCTAGGGATCAAAACAAAGGTAAGCACCAATTTGATAGGCCACGGTATGAAAATAAAAATAAATTCCCACAATTCGATGAAAGGAAATATGATGAAAGAAAATCTTTCAACCAAGGAAAAAGGTGGTGTAAAAATTGTCAGATGGACAATCATGACACTGACCGTTGCAGAAGGAAACCTGTGTATATGGCAACCCTTCAGGTCAGGTCGACCTCAAGACAGGAGGAGGATATTATGTTGGATACCACTCCAGAAGAGATGAGGAAGGCACAGGCTGGGGATAAAACACTCAAGCCTTGTTTCAGAAAATTGTCAACTTGTCATACAACTCCAGGCAAGGGAGATTTTTACATGAAAAACAAGTTGATGTATAGGAAGACTGGAGCTAGATCCAAAGGTCAGGGACAGCTGGTACTTCCTAAAAGATATAGGGCAGACTTAATAAGGAGCCTACATGTGAAACCAGATGGGGACCATGAGAAGATAGGTACCATCATTCAAAAGGTGGCTCACAATTATTATTGGCCCAAAGCAAGATGGGACATTGAGAATTTTGTAGAAAGGTGTAGCATAGCACATGAGGGAACACCCACAAGTGGGAACATGGATCAGGACCTGGACACGCCACGGGGCAAAATTAGGCCTGATAATAAAAAGAAATATAGATTTGATAAAGTGGACCAAATGGAATGGGAAGCCCCTTTTCACGGACAAGCTTCACTTAACTGTTTTACAATGGCCACTATGCGGAGAGTGCAAAAAGATGTCTTACCCCAGGATAAGCCGAAAATCCCTCAATCGGACTTAAACAAACTGGAGGAAGAGGATGTAGAGAGGAAATCTCTCATCAAGAATTTTAAGTGGGGAGACAGCCCCAAGAAAAGAATTGGTAGCGGTCGTTTTGTGCATGAAAATTCTGGGAAGAAAAATCATCACTATAGAGCTTCGAGTGGAAGAGACCATACCGGTGCATGGACAAATAGGTCCACACAATTAAAGGTCCACATGTAGCTTTGTTAAGAACGTGGACTGATGAAAAGGCAGAGGAAAACATTACATCTTCATACCAATATGTGAATGAGCTGACCACTCGTTTAAAAACTGGCTGGAAACTTGCCAATGAAAATTTGAAACAAGCCAGGAAGAAACATGCTGCCTATTATAACAGGAAGGCGAAAGACAGAGATTTGGCTGTGGGAGAGAAGGTACTGCTTCTTCTCCCCGGGAGTCAGAATAAGTTACAAATTGGATGGCAGGGTCCATATACAGTTCTAGAGAAGGTGTCTAGAACAAATTATAAGATAGATAAGAAGGGGAAAGAAAAAATCTATCATGTGAATCTCCTGAAGAAATATTTGGAAAGAGAACATCAGGAAGAGACACACTTGTTGACCTTGTCCATCGCCATGGAGATGAAAAAGGAACCACTTTCATCATTTGAATATCCATTACACCCCTGTGAGACAGCAGCACAGGTGAAAATCAGTACACATTTAACGAAAACTCAGAAAGAGAGAGTGCAACAGGTTCTAAATAATCATGCAGAGGTGTTAACAGACCGACCAGGGCATACAAACCTATTGGAATATGATATGAAACTGATAGACCCCACACCTGTCTGTATGAAACCATATTCGATTCCGTTTGCTAAGGAGAAAGCTTTGAAGGAAGAGATAGACTATCTGTTGAAGGAAGGAATTATTTCGCACAGTGAATCTTCGTATAGTTCCGGTGTTGTACTCTTATGGAAGCCCTCTGGAGAACATAGACTCTGTATAGATTACAGGAGACTGAATGCTATTACAGAAGGACAGGTGGATCCATTGCCGGATACAAATCAGCTGTTTGCCAGACTAAATAAAGCTAAATATTTCTCAAAAGTGGATCTGAGTAAAGGATACTATCAGATTCCAGTAAAGCCTGAGGTTAGACCATACCTAGCTTTTAGTACCTCAGAAGGACACTATGAGTTTAATAGATTGCCATTTGGATTGAAGGATGCGCCTAGTGTCTTCTCTAGAATGATGAGAAAATTATTGGACCCTCTGAATAATCCATGTATAACAAATTTCATGGATGATATCCTGATAGCAACAGAAACATTTGAGGAACACATTGACTCTCTGAAGATGCTGTTTGATCGACTTAGGGAAGCAAATTTAACAGCCCGACCAACCAAATGTTGCGTTGGATGTAAAGAATTGGAATTTTTGGGACACACAGTTTATCAGGGAAACATGACCCCTGACCCAAAGAATTTAGAGAAACTAAAGAAAGCCCCGAGACCACAAACCAAGAAGGACGTGAGATCCTTTGTCTCATTATGTGGTTTCTACCAGAAGTATATCAAAAACTTTAATTCCATATGTGCACCGTTAACTGATTTGACACGTAAAGGACATCCAGATCGCATTACATGGACACCACAATGTGAAATGACTTACCAAGAATTGAAGGAAAAGCTCACAAGTAAACCCATTTTGAAATTACCTGACTTAAGTCAAGAATTCATAGTAAGGACGAATGCAAGTAATATTGGGTTAGGTGCAACTCTACTACAGAAATCAGATGCATTGGATGGGGAATTAAGCCCAGTGGCATATGCTAGCAGAAAATTGAATAAAGCTGAAATCAATTACTCAACTAGCGAAAAAGAATGTCTTGCAGTAATATGGGCAATAAAGAAATTCAATATTTATCTGTATGGGAAGGCCTTTAAGTTGCAAACAGACCACAAACCTTTATCGTTTCTAGCACAGGCTAGGCATGAGAACTCTAGGTTACTCCGATGGTCTTTACTTTTGGCTCCATATAATTTTAGCATTGAGTATATATCTGGAAAAACAAATTTGGGAGCAGATTTTTTAAGCCGCCATCCGTGTGATGAGAATCACCGTAAACCCCAGAAATAATAATAAATTTCTCTATGTGTATATAGAATAAAGGACTGACATATAATGTCTGTTTTAAGAGGGGAGATGTCGTGGAATATTCTAATCCACATATATAAATTAAAAGGTAAATGTAAAGCCTAACAAATAAATTTAATAAAAGGAAGAAGAATGGTAAAGAACAGTGCTGTCACAATGGCAGTACTCGAAATCCCCTTTGTTTTATGCTTCGTCTGCAAATTGGAACGTTTCCACGTTAAATATAAGCCACTGCATAAATACAAGCGTTTCCAAAACACATTAAAACGGGTATTGCATTTCTAAGAAAAACATTGAGAGGCACACTGCGTAATGACCTAAATTAAGCCTAACATTAATTATACTACGTTACAAAAACGAACGAACAGATGGACTCAAATAGAAAGAAGGGAGGGCTGAAAATCAGGAACGCATGCAACACGAAACACGTGTCTCGCTATTAATGCCACCCCCAACAAGCGTAACGCGATATACAATTACTACTATCACGCGTGTAAGGCCACATGCACTAACTTTTTTTCAGACGGACAGTGATAAAAACACTAACCTTCCCAGAGTTAGGTTTTAAAATCCTGAAAAACGCTTATTAGAAAAGATGACATTAGATGGGTTTACGTTTGAAAACATTACAGTACCCAGACAGCACATCTTCGAAACAGGAGGTAGAAGAAATTGCATATTTTGAACGCAGCCACTTAGCTCTTTTAAATTTGTATATTTGGGTTCCTTAGGGCTTGCTGACAAAGAATATGTAAAACGTTACGCAAATAGTCTAGGAATTAATAAATTATAACCAAAATAAAATAGTGGGGGGTGCCTGACAGCATGAAATCATTTCTGCTCATAAAATTTTTTTTTATAACGTGTTTGAAAAAACCTTACGTTACGGAAATAGCCTACCATGTTAACTCCTAATTGATTGGAGCGCAACAAATATAAGACTAAACACGATTGGTCGGGCTATAAATACTATCTTGCGTTGTTATGGGAAACGAATAGAAGGGGTACTTTTTTGAAAAGATGTGGAGACGTGGTTTCATTGGGTAGAGCTGCGAATATACTTGATTCAGAGCGTCTGTTCATTGCCACATCTTGTAATAAACCTACTAAGAAGCAGTACGTTGAGCACCAGTGTATATTTTATATAAAATAAAGCCTGGAACACCGGCAGATCGGAGTTGTGCTATATCCATTGCCAGTCAACGAAACTGTTTATTATTCTATGAATTGTGGTAAGCTTGAAATATTCAATATCTTTTAATGAAAATTGAATGTAAATTGTTAATTTATGCCTGTATATATGTGTAGTTCAGTAGCGAACATGATGTAAAGCCTATAATGCTCCAGCCTGAACAGAAGGTGTCGGAGGAAAGTAAAACTGCATGGAATGGCCAAACAGTACACTGACACCTAGATTATTGATTAGACAGAAATAATGCGGGAATTGCAGAGGCGTAGTAACCATTAGGGAGGGAAATACTGGTATAAAGTATTTCAGATGAAGCTGACAGTTGGCCTAACGCTCTGAACTCAATGTTTGTGATGTATTGTGCTCAGTGTAGAACTAGAGTATCAATTAGTTATGAAGTAGAAGGTACATCCTTCTTGTTTTCAGGGACTGTGGTCTTAACGTTATTGAGCAGCACCTGGTCAGAGCTTTGCTGAATCCAGAGTCGGACAGCATACTCCTTGGTCCATTTAGCTATCAGTGAGGTGTCTCCAGAGCCCAGGGGAGAAATCGAGCAGAGGAGTCTTTTCCTGCCGCCATCACGCAAGATAAGCTGATGTGGCCAGCTGAGCTCAACATTATGTACCCCCATCTTAAAATGACAGTGTAAAATACAATTAAGAGGGGAATTTAATTGTTTTAATATCAGGAACTGAGAACATCTCCAATACTAGTTCCAATAAAGACAAACTATTGAAGTCATGATGACAAATACCAACAGAGCTTGAACAAAACAAAACCAGTATTACCTCATATTACTACTACACCACTGACACACACATAGGATACTATTAAAAATACATGTCACTACAAGATTCATATTGAGAAATTCTGTACATATACTTGTAATTAAAATTGATTGTGATTCCTGGTTCCATTTGTATTTGAATCAGGACACATATTCATTCATAACAGCACTGAATACATATTGTTATTTGAAAAGTTATCAGTGACTCCTTTAAGATATCCTCGTAGAGTGTTTTATGTATGTGAGTGTCACAGTGTTGTCAAGTGTGGTGGAATAAATTAAATTGTTTATCTGTCTGTTGTTGTTATGACTTACACTTCATCATACACATACCCTAGACATATAACGTAGTCATCACACTATTCCAGAATAATTCTGACTGAGGTATACATATGTGGCAGCAAGTAAGGTTATATATAATACACTACTCTTATTAGATATATATATATACCTTCACAGCTGATCTCAGTCAGTACACTAAGTCCCCTATAAATATTTATAACATCCCACTTCACCACAATTATGGAGCCCCCTTGCCCCGTGCCACAAGGCAACTTTGAAAGTTAAAAAAAAACCACGATATTAAGACAGAAAATATGTTTTTACTTCTTTGAATTGAAATAATAACCATTCTCTAATTTCTGATTGCGAAATGCATGATTAGGTCATTAAAAGTTGTTCGACGAAGTTGAAAGTAGAGCACGTTCTCTGAAGGTTTATCATTCTTTTGAGATGAGAAAAGGGGGTTGTGTCAAGCAATTAGTAACCATCGATGTTAAGAAAATTGTCACGCAGTTAGTCGCCATCAATGTTAAGAAAATTGTCACGCAGTTAGTCGCCATCAATGTTAAGAAAATAGTCACGCAGTTAGTCGCCATCAATGTTAAGAAAATAGTCACGCAGTTAGTAGCCATCAATGTTAAGAAAATAGTCACGCAGTTAGTAGCCATCAATGTTAAGAAAATTGTCAAGCAGTTAGTCGCCATCAATGTTAAGAAAATTGTCACGCAGTTAGTCGCCATCAATGTTAAGAAAATTGTCACGCAGTTAGTCGCCATCAATGTTAAGAAAATTGTCAAGCAGTTAGTCGCCATCAATGTTAAGAAAATTGTCACGCAGTTAGTCGCCATCAATGTTAAGAAAATTCATAGAGAAGTTTTCCATTTTGATAATTTAAATATTGAAAGTAGAAATGTGAAACTTGGTCTTTAGAATATAAATCTCTTTCTGCCTCTTGTCCATCGTTGACTTTTGTTTCCGCTGTAGAGATTTGGTTCATTTAAAGTCACTATCTCATAACCTCGACACCCAGCCCCTGCAGACATAAGTGGAACAGTTACAGTTGCGATGGTTTGGCCACGTTTGCAGAACGGGAAAAAATCGACTATCATGACAACATGGGAATCCAAGAAACAAGAATCCAGATCTCTAGGACGATCCAAATTTCGCTATGAAGTCAACATCAGACAATCTCTAAAGGACAGGAGACTGGGCTGGAGCCATGTCAAAAGGACAGCCGATAGGATAGCATGGCTCTCTCTCTCACTCTCTCTCTCATGGTCTCTCTCTCTCTCTGTGTCTCTGTCTGTCTGTCTGTCTGGCTAACCTCTACACTCCAAGGTAGAAGAGGAACGACTAAGTTAAACGCCTAGGTAGTGATGTCGTTGTCAAGAACGATATTTACTTAGACGTCTTCAGATCTGTAGAAGTCATTTCTCAGTGTGTGCAGGTGACCAACTAAAGATTGGTAGATAGCTACACATGTCTTTAAATCTGTGGAAGTCATTTCTCAGTGTGTGCAGGTGACCAACTAAAGATTGGTAGATAGCTACACATGTCTTTAAATCTGTGGAAGTCATTTCTCAGTGTGTGCAGGTAACCAACTAAAGATTGGTAGATAGCTACACATCTCTTTAAATCCAATTCTTCCTCTAGGAGATCTTTACTTGTGCTGTCAACGCTTTTAAAAATTGCGTTCCAAAGACAAAAACAGCAAAAATAAACTCTAACTATTGAATCTTGTTTACAATGCATGTTGTCTCTTGTCTTGTTTCTCATATTTGTGACCAGTCTTTATCTAAACTGTCTATGGCATCTACAATCTTCTATTATGGTTCCATAATGTTGCTTGTTGTCATTACATATGCTTACCAAGGAGTTTCGGCATCAGTAATTAATGTACATTTTTTTACTTTGTCTAGCTGTCCAATGTATTCTTTATATTCTCATGTAAAGCCACATCTTTGTGGCCTCTAGAGATTTTCCCGTTTGTTTATGGATTGTCCATGACTTGCTCGCACATGATAGGATTAGGTCTATGGAATATTGAAGAACACCCATGCGAAAGAGTTTTAAAGTGCGACTCTATTTCATGTTATATACTTTATCCTGGATTATATTTCTCTACTCTTCAGGGAATTTATTCTGTATAACAATACATTTTGCTGATATAGTATGCGTATATGTTCTTAGCAACTGTGTGGGGTGTGTAATGAGCAACTGATGAAATAGAACTGCAAACAAGGAAACCTACTCCAAATATCAAACAAGGAGGCCCTACACCAAAGATCAAACAAGGAGGCCCTACACCAAAGATAAAACAAGGAGGCCCTACACCAAAGATCAAACAAGGAGGCCCTACACCAAATATCAAACAAGGAGGCTCTACACCAAATATTAAACAAGGAGGCCCTACACCAAAGATCAAACAAGGAGGCCCTACATCAAAGATCAAACAAGGAGGCCCTACACCAAATATTAAATAAGGAGGCCCTACACCAAAGATCAAACAAGGAGGCCTGTGGTAAAGTGGGATGTTATAAATATTATAGGGGACTTAGTGTACTGACTGAGATCAGCTGTGAAGGTATCTGTATCTAATAAGTGTGGTGTATTACAGATGACCTTACTTGCTACCACATTTATACCTCAGTCAGAATTATTCTGGAATATTGTGATGACTACCTTAAATGTCTAGGGTTATGAAAATGATGAAGTGTAAGTCACAACAACAACTGACAGATAAACAATTTATTTTATTCCACAACACTTTACAACACTGTGACACTCACACACATATAACACTCTATAAGACTATCTTAAATGAGTCAAGTGTAAAGTTTCAAATATATATGTAATAACTCCTTTCAATAATGGATATCCTGATTCAACTACACAGTGAACCAGGAATCACAATCAAATGTAATTACAAGTAGTATGTACACAGTTTATAAATATAATCTTTGTATTGACATATTTTATTACTCTTATCCTATGTGTGTAAGTTGTGAAGTAGTAATATGAGGTAATACTGGTTTTGTTTTTCAAGCTAGGTTGTTGTTTGTCATCATGACTTCAAGTGTTTGATTATCGTGGAAATAGTATTGGGAAAAGTTCACAGTTCCTGTCATTTGAAACAATTTATTGTCCCTCGGTATTTAATATAATGTTAATTTTAGGGGGGAGGGGGGCACATAATGTTGAGCTCCTCTGGCCACAGAAGCTTATCTTTAGTGATGGCTGCAGGAAAAGACTCCTCTGCTCGATTGCTTCACTGTGTTCTGGAGACACCTCACTGGTCGCTATCTGGACCAAGGAGTATGCTGTCAGCCTCTGGATTCAGCAAAACTCAGACCAGGTGCTGCTTCAATAACTTAGGACCACGGTCCCTGAAACAAGAAGGTTGTACCTCTTACTTCATAACTAATTTATAATCTATTTCCACACTGAACACAATACATAACAAACACTGAGTTCAGAGCGGTAGGCCACTGCTAGCTTCATCTGAAACAATTTACACCAGTATACTCCTCCCTAATGGTTACTACGCCTCTGCAATTCCAGCATTAGTTCTTTCTAGTCAATAAGATAGGTGTCAGTGTACTGTTTGGCAATTCCATGCAGTTTTACTTTTCTCCGACACCTCCTGTTCAGGTTGGAGCAATATTTAGGCTTTGCCTCATGTTGGCTACTGAACCACACACATATACATACATAAATTATCAATTCACATTCAATTTTCATTAAAAAGATATCAAATATTTCAAGCTTACCACAATTCATGGAAATAATAACAAATACGTTGACTGGCGATGAATAATGGCACAAAATCCGATCTGCCGCCGTCCCAGGCTTTTATTTAGAAAAAATATGCACTGGAACTCAACGCACTGTTTCTTAGTAAGTTTATTTCAAAATGTGGCACTGAACTGACGCTCCTAATTGACTATATTGACGGGTCTAACCAATCGGGCCATGTTTACACAGCTTTTCAAAAAATTTTACCCTTCTCACGTTTCCCCTAACAACCAAAATTAGTATTTGTAGTCCGACTAATCGTGTTTAGCCTTACATATCATTCCCGCCAATCAAATAGGATGTAACATGGTGGCCTATTTCCCGTACAATGGTGGTTTCAAAACATGCCACTGTGCGATTCTGATTTGGTGCTGTCCGACATCCTCACTATTTTCTTTTGGCTATAATTTGTTAATTCCTAGACTATTTGCGTAACACTTAACATATTCTTTGTCAGCAAGTCCTAAGGAACCCAAATATATAAATTTAATGGGGCAAAGGGGCCGCGTTCAAAATATGTATTTTCTTCTAGGATAGTCGTGCTGTTACCACCTCCTCACTTCCAAACTTTAAGGTGTCTGCTGTACTGTCAGGCTTTCAAACGTAAACCAGTATAATGTCATGTTTCCTAATAAGAATTTTACAGGTTTTTAAACCTAACTCTCGTAGTTGTAGTGTTTTTTTGTCACTGTCTATTTGAAAAAAGTTAGTGCTTCTGGCCTTACGCGGGGAGGGCGGCATTAATTGTATATCGCGAGACGCGTGTTAGTGTTGCATGCGTTCCTGCTTTCAGCCCTCCCTCTCTTTCTATCCTAAGTCCATCTGTCCTTTCGTTTATGTTAACGTAGTGTATAAAATGAAATTAATGGAAGTATTAATTTAGGTCATTACGCAGTGTGCCTAGCTCAAGGTTTTCTTAGAAATACAGTACTCGTTTTATTGTAGAAAGCGTGTATTGATGCAGTAGGCTTTACTATCAACTTGAAAACGTTACAATTTTGCAGACGGAGCATAAAAAGGAGGATCTCGAGTACAGTCATTGTGACAGCACTGTTCTTTACCATTCTTATTTCCCTTTTTATTGAATTTATGTGTTATGCTTTACATTTACCTTTTAATTTATATATGTGGATGTAGAATTTCACGACAAGGCCCTATACCAAAGATCAAAGTCTTACAGCGCTGGTTCTTGTTGCAGTTTGTTTTACACGATGAGGTTCCTAACCCCGTACCCAACCCTCATGTTAGTGGCCTAATACGACATGCCTGAGGCAGTAGTAATGATATTCTCTTACTGTCTTCTGAGAGACCTTACGCAATTACATGAAGCTATAGGACTCGACTTGACTTGACTTGACATGACTTGACTTTGATCCACTGAACGTCAGATCTTGGTGAGCTATAGGACATGACTTGACTTGCCATGACTTTGATCCACTGTCACTGAACGTCAGATGTTGGTGAGCTATAGACTTGATTTTGATCCACTGTCATCGAGAGTCAGATCTTGATGAGCTATAGGACTAGACTTGATTTTGATCCACTGTCATTGAGAGTCATGGCTTGGTGACCTTGATACCATTGTGTAGTATTGCACAGTTCGTATAAGCTGTTCTGGGCCGCTTTAAAATCTATTGTCTATGGATGGGTTGTGTGGTAGGAGGGATTTCTCATTCCCTGGTGTGCAGGGCACAGTAGTAGATGGTACTCTACTGTATCAGACGGGTTTGGACAGTATCTACATTTTGCTATATTTGGTGAACATGCGCAGAATTAGGCACACATCTACAATTGGTAGACCAGAGCGTGACGCCACCAGATCTGAAGCTGGGTAAACTTCACCTCGAGAATGAAGTGTTATAATCACTCAGCCACCAAATCGAACAAACCAACTTTATTTTTAACGAGATGAGAATTGTGCAAGTAGACTCGTCTAAAATTCTCCGCTTTCAACGTTGTTCAATGTTTAAAAACAAGTATATATATATATATATGGCAAAATAGTATACGGTATAATCAGGAACAATAATATTTTCCAGGCAGTTACACTTTAGACTGATTATCAATTCTTGTCGCCCAAACGAGCCACAAACAAGAATAAACCTCTATCCCAGCCAAAATATTTGCTTCTCCTTTTCTGTAGCCAGTGGTTTCTTATTTATGGCTTAACCTTGTAGCCTTACGCCCACACGTCTTTTCTTTGTCTGCTTGTCCGATCTCGACTTGTGGCCAGCAATGCTGCCTATGTTTGACTCCCCGTTCTATTGATCAGGGCTCTGGAGAAGATAGATTATGCATACACGATCAACTTTTTTCTTGATTAAATACTGATCGAGTAAATGTAGTCACGCTCATACATCAGTGATTCTCAGTGTTTATTTCTGGAGTAACATTAATCACAGACATCACATTATCTACATGTGTCATCAGTCAGGCAAGACATGATCTACATGTGTCATCAGTCAGGCAAGACATGATCTACATGTACCACGAAATACCAACCTGACATCTAAACCAGGACACGACAAACATGACAGGACATGCAGGTGCCACGAACCACAAACATGACATCTGCACGTACTCTCTTAACATAGACAAGACATCAACATGTACCACTAAACACAAGCATTTCATCCAGACTTGCAATTAATCACTGACCAGGCTTCTACTCGGACTAGTAAATACAAACAAGACATCCACACGTACCACTAAACACAAACAAGACATCTACACTTACTGCCAGACACAAACTAGACATGTACGTATACTGCCAAACACTAACGAGATATTCACACGCCGGTTTACAATTACTTACGGGCACGACTAAATGTAGAGACGAAATATGCAGGTACTTGTAAATACAAACAAGACTTTTACACGTAAAACGAAATACAGACAGGACATCTACACATAATATTAAATACAGACAAGATATCTACAAGTAAAACTAAATACAGACAAGACACCCAAACGCAAAATTAAATACAGAAAAGACATCTATACGTAAAACTAAATATTAGACAAGACATCTATACGTAAAACTAAATACAGACAAGACATCCATACGTAAAACTAAATACAGACAAGACATCTACACGTAAAACTAAATACAGACAAGACATCTATACGTAAAACTAAATATAGACAAGACATCTATACGTAAAACTAAATACAGACAAGACATCTATACGTAAAACTAAATATAGACAAGACATCTATACGTAAAACTAAATACAGACAAGACATCTATACGTAAAACTAAATATAGACAAGACATCTATACGTAAAACTAAATACACACAAGACATCTAAATGTAAAACTAAATATAGACAAGACATCTATACGTAAAACTAAATACACACAAGACATCTATACGTAAAACTAAATATAGACAAGACATCTACACGAAAAACTAAATACAAACAAGACATCAAAACGTAAAATTAAATACAGAAATAAAAACGTAAATTAAATATAGACAAGAAATCAAAACGTTAAACTGACTACAGACAAGACATCTACGCGTAAACAGACAAGACATCAAAACGTTAAACTAACTACAGACAAGACATCTACGCGTAAACAGACAAGACATCAAAACGTTAAACTAACTACAGACAAGACATATACATGTAAACAGACAAGACATCTACATGTAAAAATAAATATAGACAAGATATCTACAAGTAAAATTAACATTCAGACAAGACATCAAAACTTAAAATTAAATACAGACAAGACATCCAAACGTAAAATCAATACAGACAAGACACCTACACGTAAAACTAAATACAGACAAGACATCTACATGTAAAAATAAATATAGATAAGACATCTACACGTAAAACTAAATACAGACAAGACATCTACATGTAAAAACAAATATAGACAAGACATCTACACGTAAAACTAAATACAGACAAAACATCTACATGTAAAAATAAATATAGACAAGACATCTACACGTAAAATTAACATACAGACAAGACATCAAAACTTAAAATTAAATACAGACAAGACATCCAACCACGTAAAATCAATATAGACAAGACATCTACACGTAAAGGATTAAAATGGTATGACAAGGTTACCAACGTAGAACTGATTACAAGAACTAGACAAGTGCCAGTGGAACAAGAGATGAGAAGAAGACGATGGCGATGGATAGGACACACACTGAGGAAACCTGTTGATAGCATTACAAGGCAGTCCTTGTTCTGGAACCCCAGGGCAAGAAAGGCAGAGGTAGACCAAGAAGCACATGGAGAAGAGAGCTGGAAACAGAGGTGAAAATGATGAGGAGAACGTGGAAAGAACTTGAGATGATGGCGCGTGACAGTAGGACTTGGCATGTGTTTGTTGAAGGCCTTTGCTCCTTTGGGAGTGGAGGGTTATGAATGAATGAATCTACACGTAAAACTTAATTTTTCACGAGTTGTCTGCAGGATAATCCAACAGTGGCCGAAAATTAGATTATAAACTGAGGATCTGTAAAGGTATCTACCTTAGCTCGAGATTACTGTTGCCAGAGTTGTAAATAAAAGGATGGTGCTTCTATTTTAGGAAGTCTTCATAGGATATTTTAGAAATCAAGCGCAGCGCTGAATTTATCATGGCTATTGTGAACTTTGCATCTGCCCACTCCTTCTATGAAGATAAAGATATTTTAGCTCGTTTCTGAGCCCCCAACTGAATTATTTAGTAAACTATTCCTTAACTAGCTCTGTTGTATTTAAATTTAAGATAACTGATTCATACCTGTGCACTTCTCTCTCTAATAATTAAATCAATTATTAATTTGTAAATACATATAACAAACTTAATAATCAGTTATTCTTTAACAGGAGTAAATAAATAAGTGAAGTTAGTGGATTTAAAAACAATGTGGAGTTTTTTTTCACAGACAATTAGTTTAGGTGATGGTGTGTTTGGGCGGTGAGGTATTTGATTTGGTCAGATTAAAATGACATCTGGCCAGAAGTTGATGGTTTTGCTGACTGCTCCGTCAATTATCGACTTCTGTGGTGAGGGTACGTCCGAGGCATAGTTGCAGGGGTAACCGCTCCAACGTCAAGGCAAGAATCTTCACAACGAGTCAAAGGCAGGCACCTAATTTTTGATCCACAGACTAGTATCAAGCTGGTATCATACACTGGTTTCACGGACTGGTATCACCAACATGTACCACGAAATGGTATTGGGTTATATTTTTCTACGGACTTATGGCACCGGAAGATTTCCGAATAATGTCGGGCTCTGAGTTTTGGGGCCGTCTTACAGATGGTCGAGTATTACTTTAATGCTAATCCCACTATTATCCGGTTATAGGTTCCGAGTAATGTGTGGCTTCCCGTATTATAAAGTCTAGTTTTATTCATGGTTAATTTCAGTAGATCCTCAATACTTGGTCACATCCACGTTAACTACATCCTATATTTCTTCGGTCCTGAGTAGTCTGAAGGTGTCGTCCTACGCAACGGAACACAGTGCTAGAGTCTGGAAATGTGCTACATTATATGAGTCCTTTCACTCACGCTCTGTAAGCTTTCTTACGCGGCGATAGTCGCCAATCAAATTTAGTCTATTTTAATATATCTTGGCTAGAAAAAGCCATTCTAAACGTTTGACTTGAGTGTATATCTTCTCTTCCCCCCCCCCCCCTCCCTTCTCTCATGAAATTTCACGTGACACAGGAAATTTCAAACGCCTTCCATATAATGTATTAACACTCCTACTTATAGATGACTCATGTCTGTACCCTCATAGCAAACTTTCCATTTAATTTGTTATTATAAGTGTTGACAAACACGTTTGTCCATCCCACGGTAGGTTATGTAACTTTCCTGCAGGCTAATTCGTGTTCATCTCCCGATTGTCATTACAAGAAGTTTTGATCCGCAGAATGGCGTGACCGAGATATGCGCCTTGGTTTGTTTTTTTTAACAAGCTAGGGAAGTTTTTATCTTTCTGCTCAAAGCTGGGTTTGTTTACATTATCTTTACACAAGATATATCATGGAAAATAACAACATAAAACCTGAGTCATGCGTTCAATTTAAGAAAAAATACGGGTTTTGGAAGAAATAAAAAGAAGGCACAATATGGAAAAGAAGACAGGTAGAACACAATAAAATTATAGCACCGTCATTTACATCATCATCAGTATTTTTCTTTGCGCCACTTGCATGGAACCACCACTGTGGCTGGTCGCTTTGAAGGAAGTCTGCACCCAACAGTCACGTGATGTTGTAGCTGTGGTTTCTGTGGCAATTGGTTTTACGTGGTGAGGTGGCCGGACATTTACCCAACCTCATATTAGTGGCCTTGTACGACATGTTAGAGAGAGTGGTAGTCGTATTCTTTCTTTGTCTCATCAGAGACCTACACGGGGGTGGGGGAGGGGGGAGACATCTACACGTACATTTAAATGTAGCCAACACAGCCACACGCATATATATATATATATATATATATATATATATATATATATATATATATATATATATATATAATATATATATATATATATATATATATATATATATATATATATATATATATATATATATATATATATATATATATATATATATATATAGACGAGTATCAACCATACAAGAAACCAAAAATGCACGTTCTAGTGAGAACAAAATCCGAGGTCGTATGAAAATAGTTAATTATTGTGTCTCTGTAATAGTTCAATATAACATATTGGGAAAATGTTTTACTGTAGATATGTTAAAGGTGAACAAATAAGTATCTGTAATATACAGTGTTGCTGCTTGCTTTTCTTTACAATCTGTGTTCTCTGAATTCTTACTTACTCAGTTGTTTCTCTTCTACCCTGGAGTGTACAGGTTTGACAAAGAGAGCGTCATAATATTCTATCCGCTGTGCTTCCTCCTGACCTGGTTCCTATCTAATCCTCGGTCCTTCAGAGATTGTCTAATATTGTCCTCCCAGCGGACTCAGGATCGTCCTGGAGGTCTGGATAAAATATAGTTTCCAATATTTGTCGTGGTAGCCGATCTTCTCCCATTTTCTTAACTTGGTCAAACCATCTTATTTCTAACTGTTCCACTTGGGTCTGTAGGGACTGGGTTTTGAAATCATGATGCATCGTCTGGTTGCGGACCATGTCTCTGTTTGTTAGATACCTCATTTCTGAGGTTTGGAGTTGGCTTTTGTGGGTTGTAGTCATTACCCATGACTCGCATCCATAAGTCAAGACTGGGACATAGTATGGAGTGGAATACAGCCATCTTTGTTTTCTTGCCAACTTCTCTTTTACTGATGAATCCTCGATTTATGGCCTGAAAAAGTCTCCAATGTGCTCTTCTTTGGGTAGCCAGCTCTTCTTTGGTGCATCCCTTACAGTCTTTGACAGCTCCAAGGTATTTAAAGTGGTTGACCTGCTCCAGGACCTGTTCTCCCAGATTAATCTGACGCCTTTTTTCTTCTCGTGAACTCACCATGTTTGTTTTTGTGTTGGAGCTGCTGATCACCACCCCTGTCTTCTTCAGCCCTTCCTGTCAGACTTTCAGTTTGGTTTGAAGATGTGCCTCTCATTTGTCACTGAATTTATTTACAATAAACAAATGACTGACTGAAGTTTAAAAAACAAAAAAAGCTAACCAGATTAAGTCCTTGAATTTGATTTATAAATCGTTATGACGTGTATGCTTCTTCCTTCAGTGAACGCGGCGTTGTTACCTGTGTCAAGAGACTTTGACAACACCCTTACAGAATAAACTAGGAGATGTCAAAGTTCACTCTTTAATAGGCGACACTGCAACGAAACTTTGATAAAAAAATATAAGTAAATGACACAAGAGTGCTATTTAATAAATGAAATAAAAATTATTGATGTTGCTTAAAAAAAAAGCGAAGATAATTATTTTTTTTTAAATCAGTACAATTTTGTTTAAGCCCAGTTGGGGGCAGGGGAGCCTAGAGGTGTCACATTGCTAAGTATGGGCAAGACATCTGGACGCACCACTAACTACGTGTAAGATATTTACATGTAACAGATTTTTTTACAAAAAACACAAGATCTTACATGAGTGTAGGTCCGATACCATGTCTGATTATGGCAATGAAAATTGTGTGTCTGTCTTACAGTAACGTCACCTAATGGTAGGCCTTCTCTTACATAGGAGGCCGGTCGAAGAAAAAGAAATGTGTAAAAAAAATGGGTTAGGGAATTCTCTATTTTTGGTTACTTTGACAGCTTGCAACAATTTCGACCCAAGTGTAGATATTTTTTACAAATTTAGAATCCAATGAGAATATTGCATTTAATCGCCGGGAATCTCCGGAAACAACCTTTGGGTGTTATGTTCGACAGCTAAATAAGCAGGACTTGCACTTCCCGTGTTGTAGAAAAGTGACTGCAACATGCCAGTCAGTATCGGAATATTTCACATTTAGAAGAATATACAGCCTTCATGAGTACAGTACACTTACCAGTATTAATAACTTCACTTCATATTTGTAGCAGCAATGATTGCTCAGGTCATAAGTAAAGAAAGTTAATCAAGAAAGATCAAATCTATAATTTCCGATAAAGGATGGGTGTGAAAAAAAAATCGAAAAAAGGTGATTCGTCTTACGAGGACAAAAGACAAAGAAAATAGCCAACGTTACGGCCACAAGGCCTTCGTCAGGGAAAGGAAAGAAAGTGAAGACTAGATAGGACACATAAGAACCTAAATAAACATAAAAATAAAAACTAGGTACTTCCCTGAAGGCATCGAAATCCTAACACTTTTGCTGCCCGCAAACGGACGAGCGTGCCCGGAAAAGGAAATGACTGCCACCACCGGATGTACACAATACATACTAAGAAACTAAAAAACAAAACTGAACAATAAACTACCAAAACGTAATATTAGTGGGGACTGGAAATAGAAGAGGACAGAATGAGTTGGAGATGAATAAATATGAAATAAAAAATCAAGACATATTAAAAACAGTGTATTATATATTCATACATATTATTAGAGGGCGGCAGAAACATTGAAAAATGGGATAAGAGTGGAAAGAGTCAAAATAGAACAAGAGAGGAAATGGTGACCTCAGACAAAGGTGTCTAGAGTGTTAAGACCAGCTGGTTTTAGACACCCCATGAGGTGGATAAGACGGTTCTCAAGCTGTTCTCGGCTAGCAGTGTCGGAGGAGCAGGATCAGATCTCCGTGACCTGGATATCGATGGGACCATGGTGGTTAGGACCATTAAAGTGTATGGCAACTGATGTGGATTTTTGCTGAGAGATGTCATTCAAGTGCTGGCTGAATCTGTCCCCAAGTCATTTGCCTGTTTGGCCAATATAGGTTTTGCAGCAACGTTTACATATGATCGTATAAATCACATTGCGCGACTCACGCGTGAAGCTACTGGTGATGGTGTACGTAGCCTTTAGGAAAAGACACCTTGTGGGTTGAGATGACATATTTGCACGTGTTGCATCGTGTCCGACCACAGGGTAGTGTGCCAAAGTGAGTGGCATTCTCCTTCTCCGCCTCCACCGTTTGTGCCTAGACGATGATGACTTCCACTTCCAAGCCAATGAGATGTTGGATTTCTTCCGTAGAAGACTTTATCCGGAACATGTTCTCACCTCTGCCCTCCAACGTGTTCTTCCTATCTCTCACCAGGAGGCCCTCAAACCTCATTATAAATCCACTTCTGATAGAGTCAAATTAATCTTGACATATCACCCTCACAGTACTGCAGTCAAACAGATCCTTTTTCGCCACCTCCCTATCCTCCAAGCAGAGTCTGTGACCCAAGAAGTATTCGATGAAGCACCTTTGATGGCATATAGACGCGACACGAACCTGAAGGATCTTCTTGTTCACAGCCGTCTCCCAAAGAAGACATATTTTGTGCAATATATCTAAAGGATGTGACAATTCACACCTTCGGCATAGCAGGGAAAATCAAGGAGCTTCGTTTCCGAGATAAAGGATTTTACTGTTCGCTCTACTCGCGATGCCGAACGACATCAAAAGACATGGGCCGTGCGAACGGGCCCCTTTTAGATTTACGTCCCCCTGAAATGCACGGACATCAAAGGTGGTCGGGAAGTATTATTATCGCCCTTGTATTTCTTCAAGGATCTGGTCTTCTCCCGACGTCTAATGACCAATGATTGACAAATCAGCTCGCGTGAGAACTCAGGTAAACAAACCAGGTTCGCTCCCCTTGTTACGATTGCCAGGTGCGAAATTGGGTAAACACTCATCAGCGCATGTAAAACAGGAAAAGTAGGCGTGGCTTCAAAATGTGAGTCAGACAGACAGCGAAATTCGTGGTTTTTGCGTATGAAAATTATAAACACTAAATGGGGAAGCAAAGGTGGTCGGATTACTGTAGGATTACTGAGGCTATATTTACATTATGCGTCACACTATTATCATATTTATTTTTGGTATGCATTTAGACTAGTTCTGGGTTGTTTTTTTTGGGGGGGGGGGAGGAGTTTGTCCCTGACTTTGACGTTGTGGTACATCATTTCTTTACCCTTGGTCGTTAAAGACGTATAATAATTGTGTTCGCGTTCCCTCACCGATTGGCTGAGTGTTTAGAGCCCTTACAATCTCGCAGCAAAGTTATCGGGTTCCAAGTTCAGTACCAGGTACCGTCACTTCCTGTCTAACCAGCTGTAAATGAGTGCCTAACTCTACTTTGAGTTAGGGAAGGTAAAGGCAAGAATTAATCACCCCACATCATAAAGCTGGACCTAATATAAAGTCTGTAACACTTCATTCCCGTACGATAGTATATACTACAGGACTACCTTTTATTTTTAAAAATAGGTGTGAGAGAGAGAGAGAGACAGAGAGAGAGAGAGAGAGACAGAGAGAGTGTATGTGTGTGCACGACACAGCTTAACTTCTTGACATAAAAAAAATCAGCAAGGAAATTGATAAACACAGCACTGCAACAACCGGAATCCCACTTCACATAAGACAATGAGAAAGAGAATCTCAAAAAGAAACATGTGTAATAAAATCTAAGGTAGATGGATATGAAAAAAAAAAACAAATTGAAAATAAGTGATTCGTCTTAATGCGACAAAAGATAAGAAAGATAACCAACGTTGTGGCCACAAGGCCTTCGTCGGGGAAAGGACAGAAAATGAGAGCAAAGAAGGCCACATGAGAAAAATAAATAAAAATGGGAACAACCCGTAAAATGGACTGTGACCCAGCGATAAGAAAGTGCGCCACAGTAACACCAACAAACAGTAACACCAACAAACAGTAACACCAACTAACAGTAACACCAACAAACAGTAACATCAACAAACAGTAACATCAACAAACAGTAACACCAACAAACAATAACATCAACAAACAGTAACATCAACAAACAGTAACACCAACAAACAGTAACACCAACAAACAGGAACATCAACAAACAGTAACATCAATAAACAGTAACACCAACAAACAGTAACACCAACAAACAGTAACATTAACAAACAATACCATCAACAAACAGTAACATCAACAAACAGTAACACCAACAAACAGTAACATCAACAAACAGTAACACCAACAAACAGTAACACCAACAAACAGTAACATCAACAAACAATAACACCAACAAACAGTAACACCAACAAACAGGAACACCAACAAACAGTAACACCAACAAACAGGAACACCAACAAACAGTAACACCAACAAACAGTAACACCAACAGACAGGAAGCGTAATAAAACCTAAAATGGCTTGTTTACTTTCCGTGTGTAGCAGAGAATAGTTCTTCATGGAAGAGTTGGTAGCTGGGTTGTGCAATCTACAAGTGTCCTGTTGAGGATGTTGAGGGCCTGTCAAGATGTAGGACCCAGTTCTTGCTATAAAATTTTGTTTTGTTTTTAACAACGAAAACTGAACACCCAGATCTGAACACAGGGGATTATGGGAACACAGGTTTAAGTATTAGCAACAGGCTGTCTGGGTTCAGGCTAAGAGTTATGAGTTTGATCATATGTAAGTCAGCGCGTGCTGCTAGCAGTGGGGCGTGTCTGGGCAACAGATCTGAATGAGTATGGCAACAGAAACACGATACACGCCACTGAGCATGGAAGAGGAAGACGGTGAAGTTGGGACGCGCTCAAACAGACAATGTCTGACGGCTTCTGATAATCATGTAAGTTCATTTCTTTTATCATCACCATTACATCTATCATTCTTTTTGTTTTTCTATGGGAGTTTTACCTCTATTTGGTGAGGCACACCTTGTTCAACCTACACACAAGTCGTCTGTTATATTAGAGCGCATATCCAAGTTTAAAAGACGTTCTAGTAAGCCGGTTATTACCATATCTAAGTAAAACTGAGAACTGACCTCAAGAATTTACTTGCAATGTGCGAGACGATGTTATTTATAAAAACGTGTCATAAATGTTGTGTAACACGCCACATGTTAAAATATGTAATCAAAGCGCGTGAATGTGTCACTCACAAAATAGTGGTGTCTAATGGTGACAGCTTTCATCACTAGAGATGAGCCGTCTATCTGAACCTTATGTCTTGTGGGAGGGGGGGGGGGGGGGGTAAATTGGTGCAGTTGAGCAATCGTTAACATTTAGTGTTTAAAAAGCTTGGTTGTTGGCTGTATTGCGGTGTGGGTTATTTTGCAGTAATAATAAACACTCGGACACTTAGAGAGACGAAAGGACAAGTAAGTAACATAGAGCAGACTAACATAGAGTAGATATAGAGCACATAAAGACAGCACATATAGAGAGCAGAGAGAGAGAAGATGAACAGTGTGACAGTCGGAGTTGTCTTGCGTAAACATGTTCAACCCAGGTTTTGTAGACCGGAAAGCAATACCACTACCAGTATGATGTTGTTGGGGCCGGTGATGAAGTAGTGGTAGTGTTATCTTACACATAGATTAAACGTACCGTTCACAGTCAGCCGCACTTGCAGACAGTTGATGACATCCATCAAGGTTATTTATTTATTTAGAAAAAGACGAACATCAATGTCAAACGTTGACACGTTAATGAATATATGAAACTCTCCTCCTTCTGTTCAGACATGTTATATACAGCTGTACAACAAAGTTCTCTTCAAAGGTTCTCAAATAATTAGTATGAACGTTAACTTCTCTTCAAGGGTTCTCAAATAGTAGGATTATCTGGTTGGTATGTTAGACCTGCCTATCGCAGGAGATTTACATTTAGATCCCAGTTCATTGCTGCTATATCTGACACGTACCTTTATTTCTTGTGCACTGTTTGCACCGGTGAGTGATTTAAGACATGACCGTCTAAACTTCCTATATCAAGGTAAACATCTTGAGAATCTCTTCACAACAATCTGTTATAAACGTCACTGTTACTTTCTATGTAAATTTAAATACCACAGTGTTTCTCAACATCTTCTCGTCATATAACTTCTCTGCAATCCGCATCAACTTATTAAGTACTATATATCAGCACAACATAATTCTGCTATCCATATCACAAAATAAGTACTTTCTGCATCCGCCGAGTGAAAACGTACTCTATATGATCGACGAGTACATCTCAATAATCCATTTCACATTCCATCACTTGTATTATTTCTTCAAATAATAATAGATCTGCATCCGTAGAGTGACACTATATCATTTCTTCATAATCCACATCATGAGAACCACTGTCCTAATGTTCTTTATACTAATGTTTCTCTTATATCTGAAAATCTATCTACGAAAACCTTCTCTCTCAAACATGTCACTAAACGTTAAATTACTATTCTGCAAAAATCACACGACTGCTAACGTAGTGTGTGAGACCTTCTCGCGGCTACATCTTCGCTCTGAATAAACTGAAAACTCTACTCTCAAGATATTCTCTCAAGATATTCTTTCTAGTTCCTAAAAATGTCCTTCAACTTTTCTCGTCAGGGTCAGTCTACCTTACTTTTGTCCTCCAAAAATACCAACCAAAAATGATTCACTAATTTGATTCTACTCCGACTCAGTGTTCAGGTTAATTTTCTTTCCTGTTGTTACTTTTAAGAAACTAAATATGCGTTTTCCTGTTAAGATCATGCTTTCTATCATTCTTAAAGTCGTAAACAAATCATTCTGCAACCTTAAGGTTAGAATCTCGGAAACATGCACGCGGGAAAAGTTAGTTACTCGTTAAACGTTCCTTGTCCCACACTACTTTGCTATCTCCTGCAGTTTGTATTCTTTTGTTATCAGACTAACTCAATCCAGGACAAGACCGTGTTTTCAAATAAATCTGTCAACTCTTCCTACAATTTGCTCACCTGTAAAAAGTCTGCAGTAATTGCTTCCCAGGCCAGGACGTTGAACTGACCGTAGCCCGCTAGCTTACAGTGCTAATGTGCCCTACGTGTGTCTCGATTCAGTTACAGTGCAAAAGGACAAAGCCTGCCTTACAAACAAGTATACAAACAAGTTATCATGTTTCGTGCTTGTGTCACGTGATAATCTCCCTGATTTCCTGTGTACGTAATAATTGTACTATCCCTCGTCCCTGAGTCGCTAAAATTTCCCAAGTATTTAGTAACCTATAATATCCCATGTCTAGATATCTCGTATAGTGTCCTGCGTATGTCTATTTGTCACGTATATTGCCCCCTGTATGTCTATTTGTCACGTATATTGCCCCTGTATGTCTATTTGTCACGTATATTGCCCCCCTGTATGTCTATTTGTCACGTATATTGCCCCCTATGTGTCTATCTGACACGTATATTGTCTCTTGTATGTCTATTTGATACGTATATTGTCTCTTGTATGTAAATATGACACGAGTATTGTTTCTCTATGTCTATGTGACACGTATATTCTCCCCTGTATGTCTATATGACATGTATATTGTCCCCTGTATGTCTATATGACATGTATGTTGTCTCTTATATGTCTATATGACACGTATTTTGTCCCGTGTTTGTTTATATGACACGTATATTGTCCCCCTGTATTATTATGTCACATGTATATTTTCTCTTGTATGTCTATATGACACGTATATTGTCTCTTGTATGTCTATATGACACGTAAATTGTATATCCCCTTTATGTCTACATGACACGTGAATTGTCTATTATATGTCTATATGACACGTATATTTTCTCTTGTATGTCTATATGACACGTATATTGTCTCTTGTATGTCTATATGACACATAAATTGTCTTTTGTATGTCTATATGACACGTGAATTGTATATCCCCTGTATGTCTATGTGACACATATATTGTCCCCTGTACGTCTATATGATATGTATATTGTCTCTTGTAAGACTATAGGGTGCTTATATTCAGTGATGTTTGTATGTTGTGCGAGGTCCTAGGCAAGCGTCAATTTGCAAGGCCCCGTTAATTAAAAAAAAATATTACTTCTTTATCGACAAGTGTATATTGTGACGAAATGGCTGTCTCTGTCCTTTTGTGTGATCTCTCACACCTTCAGCCCTCTGGCCGTAAACTTTTTTTCTTCATATTTCTTCATTATTCACTTGTTATTTGGCATTTAATTTTGCCCTTTCATTCGTTTTATTCTTTATGCTGGACATAGCATGGTGAGGTATCTAACACGCCACTTCCCTATGGCAGTATTTGCTACGGGAGTAATTCGTGTCTTATTGTTTACCACTCCTCAGACGTATTTATGTTCCGCCAGGTGAACTGTGGTATTATTGTAACAATACCCAGTCATCAGACCGGTCACCCGCTTATCTCTTTGAATCCGTCAGACCACCTGTGAAACCGTGTCGGTCAAACATTTGACACCATTGGAAAGCTTTGATCGTGTTGACACACGCTTGCATTATGCGTACGATGTAAGAAAACAACACTGTCTGAACAGACATCTGTCTGGCGAAGGCACGCAGATAAAGTGGATAATGAGATAATCCGTCGGGGTAGACATCTGCGGAAGACATTACGCCAGGAAAACACGGTCACAATATTGTGATAGACAGGGTGCGCCGGAAGTCTTATGTAACGATTGGACATCACTGTTGTAAGAGGCCACGCGTGTATATTAAATTTAATATTTTAAACACGCGAGGGGATATTTATAACTTCCCCACACAAACAGTGCTAGATATTTGTGATTGGTTCGCCATAATATACTATTATTTGATTGGAACTTTCGGCGGAAACACAGCAGAGATTTGAAACTAAGGATTGTGAGATATACTGTAGAAATCAGACACACACAGACAGACTGCATCGCAGCGTTAACGAAGTACCTCCGAAAAAAGTCAGAGGAAAGAGGATAGGACTAACAATACCACAACTATAACTACCAGATCGAGTATTGGGCAAATTTGAAATTCACAAGTAAACCCGCTATTTTAATACAAGACTGGAAACTTGGGAATTTTATCACATGTGCCTAAAGTGTATAGAATCATGTTGTGAGATTTATATACCTTTTTTAATTGTAATTCAGGCAGATCATTATTCACGCACTCCAGACGCAATTTCCTAGTTGACACCCAGAAGGATATTAGTGAATTTTCATCATATTCCCTGAGTTACATTGTGTGCTCGGGAATTTAATTCTTCCGAGAGGTTAACATTGGTGGGTGGAGCGCATGAAAATGGGCCTGTTAGTTTGCGGAGAACAAATGTACTCCGCAGAAGGCATTTGTTTCTTTCTGTTTGTCACAGTTCGTGGTTACAAGCCATCAGACTTAAGTACTGAAGTTCCTACGCCACTAGTGTGAGAGAAGAGTATCAACACTAACCGCCTACAGTGGACGAGTTACGTGGAGAAGTGCACTCATCACCAAAAAGAAGTGACGGAAACCTCAGCTGCAGGACTCATCTGTAGCTACGTTTTGTGTAACAGGCTACAGCAAAAATCAAAGACATTCTAAAGCCCATTCTAAACCTCAGTGAGGAAACTTTAATTTCAATTTTCACCCAATTTTCCATATTTATTTTCCCATGTTAAAGACTAATTGACTATTAAATTTGTTGTATGTTATTTTAAACTAAACAATACTAGTTGATTCAGTATATGTACGAAAGCAAACGTATGAGCCAGTCTTTCTTGATAAATACATATACATAAATATAGAGCCATTACTTATAAGAGGGCATTCGTTGGATTACTCCAACTGGGGGCTTGAACGGGCCAGAATCATTGCATAAACCCTTCACAAAAGGCGACGGACCAGATAATAAGCTAACAAACTTGCTCAGCCCTTAAGCAGCGTTTGTTCTTGACTTCTGGGAATATCATGTGAAGGCTCCCCTAAGGTAGAAGCGCCACTCATCTTCTATCTACATCTTTGCCAAGAGTAATCTTGCGCAAAGATAGATACCTTGGACGACCTACTCTTAGATATGCTTGCGTTGTGACCATTAGTGGATCACTACTGCAAAGCAAGGGGAGGCAATCCCGTGACATATATGTGTGTGTGCGCGAGGCCCTAGGCAAAAAGTCTAGGTTGCCTGTGCCTAAAACGCCACTGCTGAAACTATCCCATGTAGGCATATTGTTGTTGTTGTTGTTGTTTAACCAGGGTTGCTGAGTTTGTCACTCTTGTGCAGCTGATGCCATGATGAAGAATCCTTTGTATTATCTAAATTGTAGATCTAGACTCTTTTATGTGACACATGTTACTGCCCCATGTTCGCCTACAAGAAACATAATAACATCCCTAGACGTCATAATGTCCTATGTGTATGACACGTGATGGTGTCCCATAAATGTAGAACGTCATAATGACGTCCCGTGTATATCGCACGTGATAATGTCCTATGAATATAACACTTGATTAATGTTAAAGTATGTACACGCCTAGCATGACACGCGTTAGTGACCCGTGTACACGGAGCGTTATAAAACAACTTTAACTCGCCACTGACTGTAGCAGTGCGTCAGGTTAAACTTAATTAGGCATAACCAGGTGACAACTTATAGGTAAATAGACAACTGCTACCTAATTAAATATTACTGTTAGCTGTATTAAGGAAACCTGTTGATAACATTACAAGACAAACCTAGTTCTGGAATCACCAGGATAAAGGAGGCAGAGGTAGACAAAATAAAACGCACGGAGAAGAGAACTGAGGACAGAAGTGAAAATCATGAGCAAGACATAATGACCTTGAGCTGGTGGCACGCGACAGGAGGACACGGCATGTGTTTGTTGAGGACCTATGCTCCTTGGGGAGTAAATGTGTTGACTGCGTTAACCTGCTAACTTGACGGCCTGTGTGTCTAAACTTGACGGTCTGTGTGTCTAAACTTGACGGTCTTTGTGTCTAAACTTGACGGTCTGTGTGTCTAAACTTGACGTTCTGTGTGTCTAAACTTGACGGTCTGTGAATCTAAACTTGACGGTCTGTGTGTCTAAACTTGACGGTCTGTGTGTCTAAACTTTACGGTCTGTGTGTCTAAACTTGACGGTCTGTATATCTAAACTTGACGGGCTGTGTGTCTAAACTTGACGTTCTGTGTGTCTAAATATGTTGACTGTATTAACCTGCTAACTTGACGGTCAGTGTGACTAAATATGTTGCTTAATCAACTGAATGTATATTTAGTATGCCTAAATATCGACTAAATAGTTTAAGTCCTCGCTCAGAATATCTAGGTGATCGTAACAAGAATGATATGAAAACATAAGATACAGTAAATGATGTTTGTATGATATAACCATAGCAGACGTGAACAGGAGCTATCAGTACAAATGAAGATAATAATGCGCTAAGAAAGACTATGTCTAAACATATGACTGTAATATACGTAACACAGATTATCTCCATACATACACACATAACCTGCCCCAACAGAGACTATTTTACACACGTATTAACAACATACAGGAAAGTATCAATCTTCACCACAAGTTATGTAAACGCAAGATCTCCGAAAACAAAGAGTCTTATTTAACAACAACATATCGCTTTAAAAAGTCTTAAATAATGACAACATATATGGAAAAAACATCTTGTATAGCGACAGAGGTTAGAAGGTTCTACAACGACAACATAACTTTTTAAAAGTCTGATTGTAATAAGCTGGTTAAAGTTTGACGGAAGTCCTCCGTAACTTTAATAGTAATAAAAAGTGTAACAGGCTGTATTTTATAGGTATCAGTTTGAACCCAAGTTTGTTCTTGTTTAGAGCTAATGTTGCTTGTTGTTACTTGGTTAGTTGGCGTGAAGATTAAGTGGGTGTGCATTATCTCACACACGTGTAAACATGTTGTCCACAGTCAGTCGCACGTGCAAGCAATTGATAACAACCACTGAGGTTATAAATAATCGTAAAAAGACGAACAGTAAGGATAAATTTTATGTTAACGTGTTAATGAATGTACGAAAATCTTCTTTCCAACAAAAATGTAATAACTGCAAACGTGTTCAAACATTCTATATGAAGCTGTACATACAAACTTCTCTTCAACAATTATCAGCATCAAACATTTTCTTCTGGATGTTACGGTAGACCTGGCTATCTCAAGGGTTCTAAATTTAGATCCCAGTAAATTGCTGATATAACATTCACGTACCTTTACTTTCGTGTGCACAGTGTGCACCAGTGAGTGATTTAAGGAAAGGGTCTGTCTAAACTTTCTACTGAACATCAAGATATTACTGCTTGAGAAACATATTACTGCTTGAGAATCACTGTCCTAAGTTCTTTCAAATAATCTACTACAAACGTGTCTGTTACTTTCTTTGTCAAATGAAATACCACCACACTGTTTATCATCATCTCTTATCATATAATAAATCTGCAATCCGTAATAACATTTCACATCATGTAAAAATCCAATGTTGCTCAATAAACTCATTCACCACACGAGCTCGATGGGGTCGAGCGTTATCATCTTGGAGGATGGCATTACCACCTATGGCCTCCAGAGCAGGCTGAACAATTGGTCTCAAGATTTCGTTCTGGTATCTTGGGCCGGTCAAGTTGCCTTGGATGATGTAGAGTGGGGTCCTGCCGTGTCTGTAGAAGCCTCCCCAGACATGACAGAACCCCTACCATAACGATCCCCCTCTCGAATTGTGTCATCAGTAAATCGCTCTCCTGGTCGTCTCCAAACTCGAATCCTGCCATCATTGAATGACACAGTGAAGCGAGATTCATCAGTGAAGAGAACTTGACTCCATTGTTGTCTTGTCCATCGGATGTGCTCGCGACACCAAGCAACACGGGCTCTGCGATGAGCAGGAGTAAGAGGGATTCTGACTGCAGGACGTCGAGCAGCCAGTCCAAATTCATGTAAACGTCTGCGAATGGTGCTTTGACTGACATTAACGTTTACAGTTTGTCTCAGCTGACATCTTAGAGTGGAACAAGTCACTGTTCGATGGCGCAGGGCTGACAACAAGAGGTACCGGTCATCATGTCTATTGGTGCATCTAGGGCGACCTGGCCCGTGGCGATCCTCCACACTTCCTGTGGCCTGAAATCTCTCCAAAATTCTTTGGATAGTAGAGTGTGACACTGCAAGCCGTCTAGCAACCTCACGGACAGATAAACCACTTTCAACCCACGCTAGAGCCCTCATTCTTTGTAAGGTGTCGAGACTTCTTCTCGGTGGCATGGTTTTTGCAAGTGATGAAACTACCCTATGTCTGCTGTATGTAAAACAAATTAAGAGTGAACTCTGTTCATGAAAAGTCGCCATTGCACGTGGAATGTCAATCAGCACGATTACTTCACCTGTTTGGTTGTACGGAAGTTTGAAAAAAACAGATTAAAAATGTGAATTTATGGTCAGCAAACCAAATTGCACGTGATCACCATGGTTGTCGGTGAGTTGTTTTTATGCTTAACGTGCATAGAGGACTGTCAGAGGAAGATATTGCACCTATTTTTACTAAAAACTTCCTTTATTTAATCATTCTATGCGCTTATATAAAAGTGTATTGAAAATAATAGGGTGGCCCTTGACTTTTGACGAGTAGTATATATCATCTCTTCTAAATACATATGTTCAGAACCATTGGACATTAATGTCCTTTGTATATGAAAATATGCTGTCACTAATGTTTCTCCTATACTCAAACTATATCTACAGAAATTCCTGTTCTAACCTATTACCAACTTTGTCACACAACTGCTGAACGCATCGTTGACATGTCTACTTTTTTCTACATGCTCGTGTAGACTAATTCCTGAAACCTCACTCCTCGCGTAGTTATTTCTGGTTCTTAAAAATGCTTCAACTTAATTCGTCCAGGTCAAAGTCCGGTTTTTTCATGACTCAGAGGAAACCAAGGATGGTCTTTATGTTCATTCTTGTTATATCCCAGGAGCCACGGTAGCGCAGTGGTTAGTGCACTGGCTTCGAAGCTTGGTGGTCCATGGTTCGATCCCCAGTTGAGGTGGGATTTTTTAGACCGCAAACGGCTCCGCGGTCGACCCAGCCTCATGAATTGGGTACCAGAGTAACTCTGGGATGGTTAAGGCGGCCGGCGTGATGCTTACCACATCACCCCCTAGTGTGCCGATGGTGAAGAAAATATGGGCCTAACACCATATTCCCAATATGCCTCAAAGGGCGTGTAACAGGATCCTTTACGTATTTGTTATATCCGATTGTTAATGTGGTTATAATTCATTTCGCATCGTTTGTTTCTGAAACTGAGACCATGTACCTAGAAAATGTTTTTCTGTTCAGTTCTATAAATTAATTATCTACGTGAAGTAAGCACGTGCTTTTCACGTGTCTTTTAACCGTAAACGTGTCAACTCATAAAACACTATAACAATTTTAGTTTTTCTTAACATCACTAACTCATGCCACCGATGTTCTTTTTGTTGAAGCTAAACAACCCTGGTCGTTGGTAAGTCTTTAGTTCACTTATCTGTGTACGTCTTTTGTTCACCAGTCGCCTTAAGTTAGTACAAATCACGTTCCTATATCATACATCTGTCAGTTACGCTGAACGTGTCCAGCCGGAAACCCATCGTTAAAATAAAAGTTCGCTGGGTCCTTTCGATAAATCAATACCCTTTAGCTCCCCGAGGAGCATAGGCCTTCAACAAACACATGCCAAGTCTTCCTGTCCTGTGCCATCCGCTCAAGTTCTTTCCATGCTTTCCTCATCATTTTCACCTCTGTTTCCAGCTCTCTTCTCCATGTGTTTTTTGGTCTACCTCTGCCTCTCTTTCCTTGTGGATTTCAGAACAAGGACTGCCTTGTAATGCTATCAACAGGTTTCCTCAATGTGTGTCCTATCCATCGCCAACGTCTTCTTCTCAGCTCTTGTTCCACTGGCACTTGTCTGGTTCTTGTCATCAGTTCCACATCTGGGTCCTTTACCTGGGCAAATACACTACCTTTGTTGTCTCTAACTCAAACGCGTTGCCAGCTACACATTTTACAACTGGGTATACTGAAGCGTGGCGTGACCTGGTTTCGAGCCCAGTCCCTTTGTCTTGAGAAGCAAGTTCTATCATCACCATGGCTCTTGGAGGCTCAACAACAAACACAAACAACTCGTCTAACGGTCTATACAAACGTCATGACAAACACTGACAACTAGCCCAACCGTTTTTACAAATATCAGGATAAATACGGCCACCTCGTCTAACGGTTTTTACAAACATCAAGACAAATACAAACACATCGTCTAACGGTTTTTACGAACATCAAGATAAATACGGACACTTCGTCTAACAAGTTTTTCCAAACATCAAGATGAATACGGACACCTCGTCTAACGGTTTTTACGAACATCAAGATAAATACGGACAGCTCGCCGTGCCGTCTACGGAAACGTCCAGATAAATACGGACACCACGCCTAACGGTCTACACAAACATCAAGTGACTACCTTTTATAACGACGTGCAAAGAAACATAGATAGCTGAAGGTAAAGATAAAGAATCCCGTTACACGCCCATTGAGACATGTTGGGAATATGGTGTAAGGCTCATATTTTCTTGACCATCGGCACACTAGGGGTGATGTGGTCAGCATCACGCCGGCCGCCTTAACCTTCCTTGAGTTGCTCTGGTACCCAATGTATAAGGCTGGGTCGACCCCGGAACCGTTTGCTGGGGATCGAACCTTGGACCACCGAGCTAGAAAGTCAGTGCACTAACCACTGTGCTATCGCGGTTCCAAACACATATAGCGCAAGTAAATATTGTAAACTAATAAACAAGTACAAATCTGATGAGGTTTTCTGTTTTAGACGTGTGTAAATACTGCACAATGTAAGAAACTGTTGTAATTGTCGATATTTATTGCTATGGTCAAGAGGTCATCATCAGCTGTCATGTCCACATCTAAGGTCGGCTGTCATGTCCACATCTAAGGTCAGCTGTCATGTCCACATCTAAGGTCGGCTGTCATGTCCACATCTAAGGTCAGCTGTCATGTCTACATCTAAGGTCGGCTGTCATCTCCACATCTAAGGTCGGCTGTCATGTCCACATCTAAGGTCAGCTGTCATCTCCACATCAAAGGTCAGCTGTCATCTCCACATCTAAGGTCAGCTGTAATAGATCTCCAACGTCTTCTGTCTCTTGTCTTGATGAAACACTCTGATAGACTCTTTCCTGTCAATCTCTTGATGTTATCTTCCCATTTACAGCCCTGTATTTCTCTTGAATGTTTGCCTTTGACTCTTCCCTCCATTATGGTCGTCAGCGAGATGTTTTATGTCTTTTTACATGTCTAAAATATTTTAGTTGTCTAATGTCTCCTTTTTTTATAAACAACGGTGGCGCTCCTCGGCGTAAATGTATTTTGAAAAAAAAATTATGTGACATAATTCCTAAATGTCTGATCTTTCTTGCATTTCTCTTGTACGTCATCATCATCATCACCATCATCATCATTATCATCATCATCATCTTCTTCTTCAAGTACCATGCCTGGTAGTGTAGATGATCACGTCTGTCTACAACTTTCTGTCTACAGTACTATTGATCAGTTCTGTTGTTGACATCTTTACGTGACATGATCCCAGACAGTCCAGAATCTTCTCTCTCTGTCGTCTTCTGTATTTTTGTCCTTCTATCTTGTCTCTTGTCACCACATACTCCAGCTCCTCCTTCTCACAACATGTCAAAGAAAGTGGATTCCTTCCCCCTGACACGATGAAGAAGCTTCATTTCCGCATTGGCCTTATTCATCAGCATCATCATGTTCCTCATCGATCCATGTGGAGCATAGAAACACCACTACAGCTGGTTCTGTTGTAGTAATCCAGCACCTATCATTCACATGCTAATACAGTGGTTGTTTCGGTAGCAATATCTTTCACATGTTGAGGTTACCCGCCTCGTACACAGTCTCATGTTAGTCGTCTTGTAAGACATGCTTTAGGGAGTAGTCAGCCTATTCTTTCTGTGACTTATCACAGACCTCCGGCCCTTGTACAATCAGTCTCATATTCTGGTTTTTTTGACATTATTATGAAGTGATCAATCCCATATTCTGGTTTTTCTGACATTATTATGAAGTGATCAATCCCATCTTCTGATTGCTCTTAATTTTATCTTAAAGCCGTCAACCCCAGATTCTGACTTGCCTGACAGGTTTCTTCAAACATCAAATATATCGTTTGAGATTTCTTACACTGGAATAATCACTGATAATGGCGCCAGTCTGCGCATGCGCCCAGAAACATACAGACAGTTATTTGAAGAGAGAGAAAATTGAATAAAGGAGCAAAGACCCGAACGAAAATATTTATTTTATTCTGTGTGAGGGAAATAGGCGGTGTTTACATCTCTGTCCTGTCTAGTGAGCAAGTAGATAGAAGATGAAGACGGTGGAGGGATGTTTGTGGACGGGTACAAGGAGATAAAGACATGAAAGGTCATTTGAAACAGGATGTAAAATAGGGACACACCAAAAGTAGAAATATTGAAAGAGACCCAAATATCCCACCAAAACTAACTGCGAAACAGTGACTCATTGAGAGAAAGAGAGGGGAAGAAAACTAAGAACTGAAGACGGAGAGAGAGAGAGAGAGAGAGAGAGAGAGAGAGAGAGAGAGAGAGAGAGAGAGAGAGAGAGAGAGAACAATATGAGGATGGCACTAATGAACAAACAAAAAGCGAAACAGAGAAGCTTCACTCTACGACATGCTTAACGTGCTCCAAATTCTTCGTCAGAAACAAGACAAAAGCAAATACCGCTTAAAAGAAAATATATACACATAAGATTGAAAATCTATTGAAATAAATTTACCGGCCTAAGTCAAAAACCTTCTGTGGTAATGCAAGTTCTGACTAAATGATAGATAGATTCGACATATAGATAGATTCGACAAATAGAAAGATTCGACATATAGATAGAAAGAAAGAGAGTGTCGTGAGTGTTATCTCACCTGCTCTGCAGTAGTGGTCAAACTTCGAGTAAAATATGAAGGTTTTCAAAGTTATCAACCTTCGCTCAAGATTAATCTTGGCAGAGGCATAAATAGAAGAGTGATTCCAGGAAGTCTCACGAGAATTTATAGAAAGGCAAGTATTACAACTAAAATCATCTAAGCTGTTATACACTTATTATTCTCCGCTCCTTCTGTGAGGAAAAGTTTTGACTCGTGTTTTAGGAGGACCCAGGTGAAGGTGATTCAGCAAAATATTAATTTAACAGCTGAGTCATACGGTGCAGACATAAAACCCACTCAATAGTGATTATTTCAACTTACATGTAAACGGGTTTAAATATCAATTATTAGTTAACACGTTAAAATAAATACAGGTGTTTTATCAAAACAAAACCGTTTAAAATTGTCTTCACTGGAAGATCATAGTTGTAGGTGGATAAGAGAAATAAAACTGACCAATTGCTTTGCTAGTATTGTACTTAACAGCGGTGTGGGGTCAGTTGAAGTATGGTTCCGTCACTGCTGGTACCCAGAGGTTGTTGGACTGTTCCTTCTCTTCAGGAGTTGAATCTTTTGGCAGCAGCACGTTCCTTGCACACGGCTGGGGTTACTACTCAGGTTGCTTCGTCACGTGTACTCAAAGCCCGTCTGTTATCGGTGTCTAGAGTTGACTTCTGGCAACTGGTACCAAAAACTTAAAGGAGACAAATGTCTCTGCTAAGTATGGGGTCACGTGATATAAACATCATGCGACCTCCACTCCATCCACCATTTCATCGTCCTCAGAATGTTTGCCCTATTCCTGGGCATTAACTCGGAACCCAGTGAGTCAGATGAAAGTGTTTTTGGACTGAGGAAGACGGCAAATGTAACATTCTATGCATACATATTTATAATATAAAACCTACTAAAATGTTGTTATAATAAATACATACACCATCATCAACTTCCTGCTCCATATGGAGCCTAGGGCTACCTCTGCTAGTGGTTCCTAATGAGAAAACTATTACCAAGCAGTCACCTGCTCTTGCAGTGGTGGTTTATGTGGCAAGTTATTTTAAGTGATGAGGTTGCCTGCCCCATATTCAACTGTACATACACACGCAATTTATACATGTCAAATGCAAATATAAAATGATAAAATGTACACGTTACAACATACCACATTAGATTTGGGTTAAGAATTATATCCTGACTTGATGCACAGAAAACTGTCCTAATATGTCAGGCAACTGTTTAAGATGCCGTAGACCTTCAGGTGGGTTAGGCGCCTAACAGGGTGCACTTGAAGGAGGATCCTAGAACTTGGAGCCTTAAGTGATAACTCTGGAGATCCTTTCTAGTATTAGAATTTACTTCCAGTCCAATGGCCTGTCCTATGCTGGGATTTTAATATTACTGGTTATCTTGGCTATTTCTGATTTCTCCTTGACGAAGATGGAAGTCTATGAGTAAGCCTTAAAATACTCTAGATTATAAGCGAAAATTTTGTCCCCACACACATGGCTTCCCATAAGGTTCCGTTGGGGAAAGATCCAATCAGAAGTAGTTTAGCATTCCAATACCAAACCAATCATAAGCAAGGCGTCTGATTTTGGTAGGGGTTTCACCCACCCTGATGTAAACATTACTACATGACAACATAAGATATTGCCCTTCACATGATATTTTTAACTCATCTTAACATATTTCATGACAATGTAAGGTCTTGCAACTTCCGTGTTACTTGTCATGTTTACGAAAATGACTACGTCACCGATCTATCTAATTATTATGTCTAATAAATATCTACCAAGATGTTACTTTCCCATGGTTGTTTATTACAACAAAGTCATTGCACGTGTTATATCATTTTGCGTGCCTTAATTTTTATCAATACCGTTATCATTCGACATCCCTGCTTGTCCAACCTTTCCAGCTGGCCTGTCTAGACATATCGTGAAGATAGGCCGCGTATTTTGGCAAGTCATATTTGCAAAACTAATACATTATCTGAAAATGCCATCTGTTGTCTAGATATCAGACTCATCCTACAGGTGTTTTCACCATTTGCTGGCTGTTTTAATCTTTATCAGACACATTTTCCGACCTGTTAGCTTGTTACGGAAGTTTGTTACGTAATCTGACAGGCGATAATCTGCTCAGTACGCCACCAAATTCGCAGCGAACAAACATATGTCAATGTTGTTTTGTCTTTCGTCACGCTAGGCGCCCACAATCACAAAGACAAACAAACCGGTCAGGTAGACTTCGGGCTGGTAATGTACTTGTGTCAACCTGGTTGGGTGACAAGATGTGACAAGATAACCTTGGTCGATGAAGCGAAAATATACAATAAGGAGCGGCTGAGAAGGAAGAGAAATAAAGAGAGTGTTGAAGTATGTGACAGGAAAATGTAACGACTGAATATATGACTTGTCAGAGAAAGCGTAGCAGGATTAAACAACAACAACAACAACAACAACAAAATACAATATATTTTTAAACATGAAGAATGAATGAAAAGGAAAAAAGGTTTTCAAGCGTGTAAAGAAGAAAAACGAGGTCTTGTGAAATGTGTTAAGTACGGCTGAAGAAATAGAAGAAATTATGTGAGCACTGTGAGAGATGATGGCAAATTTTTTTATCGAACGCCACTAGATGTGAACAAGAAAATTCTTGAAGAAAGCAGTGGATAGCTTCAGGTTGCCGGTATCTCCATAGACTTTCTCGTGGACTAGTACCGGTGATGGCCATATGTGCTGTCTGTGTCGGTCTGTGTTCTTCATGAGTTGGGGGCGCTCGTGCAGCAATTGTTTAGCAATAATTGTTATCTGCGCCACAGGCGCGCCCGTTAGTACGTCTTGTCTTTGTCTTATTGGTTAGATCTTGTCTGAGGTTGTTGTGACCTTTGAGGTGTCTGAAGACTATTACTTGTTCTCTTCTGTGGAATTAAGACGTAAAGTTGGGAGCCACGCTGGTGTCATGGTTAAGACGTAAAGTTGGGAGCCACGCTGGTGTCATGGTTAAGACGTAAAGTTGGGAGCCACGCTGGTGTCATGGTTAAGACGTAAAGTTGGGAGCCACGCTGGTGTCATGGTTAAGACGTAAAGTTGGGAGCCACGCTGGTGTCATGGTTAAGACGTAAAGTTGGGAGCCACGCTGGTGTCATGGTTAAGACGTAAAGTTGGGAGCCACGCTGGTTCATGGTCCATAGGTTAAGACGTAAAGTTGGGAGCCACGCTGGTGTCATGGTTAAGACGTAAAGTTGGGAGCCACGCTGGTGTCATGGTTAAGACGTAAAGTTGGGAGCCACGCTGGTGTCATGGTTAAGACGTAAAGTTGGGAGCCACGCTGGTGTCATGGTTAAGACGTAAAGTTGGGAGCCACGCTGGTGTCATGGTTAAGACGTTGCGCTAGCGACCAGGTTTTCAAGGTTCAAGCCCGGGCGCAGGCATTTGTAGGAGTGTCATCGACCGGGAATTTGACTGAATAACCTGAACGGCTCCTGCAGATAAACCCTCTGTGGATGGGAAGGAGCGAAGCTCCTGACCGGTTGAAAGGAAAGTCTACTGTCTCCCCAGCCTCGCAATGACATGTCATTGGGCCAAAAGGGCTGGAAAGCTCGAGTGCCGCTGGTTAGAGAGAGAGAGAGAAAAAAAGACGTAAAGTTATGACCTCTTACCTGGCATTTGGTTACCTTATCTACATTTGAATGACTCCTTAATTCCTCCAACATGTTTCATATATCTTTGTCCTTACCCGTTTATCTCCCTCTCTGTGTCTCTCTGTCTCTCTCTGTCTCTCTCTGTCTCTCTCTGTCTCTCTCTCTCTCTCTCTCTCTCTCTCTCTCTCTCTCTTATATTTACTCTAACTGTGTACGATATGGCGTAGTTTGTATCAGAAAAATCGTGTGTCACACGTGCTCACTCAAACCTTAACAGCCGATATAAAGAGAGTTTTTAGGAAAGAGCGAGTGGGTGACTAGGTTTTGTACACAGATCACATCTGCTGCACCTCTCACAATGTACACTCTTTACCACGTAGTAAACCCGCTGACGTGTACATGCGTTAGTGTTTTATCGCCGTGATGGACGTGGTCATTATCACATCATCGTCATTGTCGTCATAATTGTCATCATATTCGTCGACATTTTCATCGTCGTTATGTCTCGTTATACCGGCTAGTTGTCATCTGATGATGTGTTCCAACTTCACTGCTGTGCAATCTCCACGTGTACTAGATGTTGGCCGTCAAAAAAGTGGTCAACATTTTTTTTTAAATAAAAATGTTTCCTCGTTTTGGCAAGGCGCTCTCCGTTCATCCTTGACACAGGATCCGTCGGTTATATTAGGGCGTATGTCCAAATATAAAAGGCCATGCGGTCTGGCTGTTTTATGATACCAGTGAAGACGATAACACCCTATATACCCCAATTATAACCAAATTTCAGGTTGAACAGGGTATCGCAGCAACATAGTAGAAGAAAACAACAACAACAACAACAACTGTTTTATGTCTGCTACACGTGTTACTGTATACGTATACATTTATCAACTTGTAGTACACACATCACTGTATACATTTATCAACTTGTAGTACACATGTCACTGTGTCCACTTGTCAACTTGTAGCACACACATTACTGTGTACACTTGTCAACGTGAAGTACACATATTACTGTGTACACTTGTAACCGTGAAGTACACATATTACCATGCACACTTGACAACGTGTGGTGTAGTTACTACACCTGTCACTGTGTTTGTACAAGTGAACTGTTCACCGCCAGAAGAACGAGCCGATACGGTCTCAGTCAATAACAGGAGTGTGTCAACAGGTATAAAACACATGCATGGGGAGGGGAGCATTTCGAGGGGGAGAAGCTAGATTTGGTAAGCAGGACTCAGTGAATGTAATGAATCATAATTTTGACAGCTGTCACACTCTTTACAGAGAGACTGTCAGATGGTGACGTCAGTTAGGCATTCATTAAGAGATTATTCTTACAGGAATCTTTATTTTGTGAGATTTTTACTTTTTTTTTTTTTAAACACAGCAGTCATAGTAATAGCAACAACGAATTAATGTGATATTATTCTCATCAATACAGTGATGGATAATTTCACAATTAAAAAGTACTACCTTTTTCCGGCTGCTCATTTTATGTTGTATGTCAGGCGTTTGTGAATCGAGTTGTCAATTTTCTAATAACTTTGATGATTGCCAAATCCCATATGAGTGACAACAACTGTACATTCTTACCTGGGTCGCATGTTTAGCGAGTAGGCTGTCATGTAGATGCTTATCTCTGCTGCCTGGTATCTAGAATTATACCTTCGTATCTGTAGAAATATAGGAACTGTTGAGTAGTTTATTCCGTATGATTTATAGATCAATTTTGTTACAGATACATGCACAAGCAGACTTAACACAACAGTGAATAGTCAACTACGTCTTCATATTTCTGAACCCAGAACACAAACTGTTTACACACTTCGTGATGAGAGTGGCTTTTAGAAGTGGCTTCTAGGTCCCATTGTGATTTCACGAGGAAAAAAAAGGCATCAGATTATTCTGGGAGGACAGATCATAAGGCAGGTCAACCACTTGAAATACCTCGGAGCTGTCATAGGCTGGAAGGGAGGCATCAAAGAAGATTTGTCTACCTGAAGAGCAGGAAATTGATAAGAAAAAGATGGCTGTATACCGCTCCACCTATGTTCCAGTCTTGACGTATGGATGCGAGTCATGGGCAATGACTACAACGTACAAAAGCCAGCTACTAAACTCAGAAATGAGGTATCTGAGGAAGGTGGATGAAGTAAGATACATGGCCCGTGTGGCATGAGCGTCTCCCCTTATCCACCGTACTTGACCACCACATTCTCAAACTACGAGGGGCGTTCAGAAAGTAATGCACCACATCGTTTTTCTCAGCTAATAATAAAGATAGAAGCATGAAATTTTGCACACTTCAAATATGGCATGTGCAAATTGTGTGCACCAAACTGCACCGCAACCGGCCAAATAATACGGCTGCCCTAAACCGTTGAAATGGAGCGTGTTAGCAACTTGCGTTATAAGCAGCGAAATATGATAGAATTTCTCGTTGCAGAGAAGGAAACTGTTGTGAACATTCACAAGCGTCTGTGTGATGTGTATGGAAGTTTTGTAGTCGACAGGAGTACAGTCGGTCGCTGGTTCAGAGAATCAAAGAATCAGGAAGTGGAGATACGGAGCTGCTTGATCGGCCGCGCCGTGGACGTCCTGCCACAGCCACCAACGCAGAAATGTTGAAATGCGCTGAGGGCATTATTCTTACTGATAGGCGAATCACTACTCAACAATTGGCCTTACAGCTGTCAGTCAGCATTGGTAGTGCAAATGCAGTTATAAACACACTCGGATTTTCTAAGGTTTGCGCAAGATGAGTTCCTCGAAGTCTCACAAATGACCACCGATTGCAAAGGAAAGCAATTTCTTCTGAATTGTTGGAGCGTTTCAATGCTGATGGAGAGAACTTTTTGGCTAAGATCGTTACAGGTGACGAAACCTGGGCACATCATTTTGAACCTGAGACAAAAAGACTGTCAATGGAGTGGCATCATCCGCAATCACCACGAAGAAAGAAATTCAAGACAATTCCTTCAGCTGGAAAGGTCATGATCACTGTCTTCTAGGACATTGAAGGTGTGATTCTTGTGGACGTTATGCCAAGAGGAGAGACAATCAATTCGCATGCTTACATTAAGACATTGAAAAAACTCAATCAACGTTTTCGCAGAGTTCGGCTGCACAAGAATCCAGCAGACCTGCTTCTCCTTCACGACAATGCGCGAACTCACACAAGTCTGGCAACACGGGAAGCAATCACCAAATTGGGTTGGACTGTACTACCCCATCCACCCTATAGTCCCGATTTGGCACCCTCTGATTTTCATCTATTTGGTCCACTTAAAGATGTACTCCGTGAGACAAGGTTTGAAGATGACGAAGGAGTGATTCATGCAGCGAAGAAATGGCTTCATGATCAAGACAAAATCTAGTACGGGCTAGGAATACATGCACTTGTTTCGCGCTGGCATAAAGCCGTATAAGTTGATGGGGATTATGTTGAATAAAACCGATGTTTACATGACATATCCATGTATATTGTGTATAAATTTCATGCTTTTTGAATAAACAGCTCCCTGAGAAAAACGATGTGGTACATTACTTTCTGAACGCCCCCTCGTATGAGTATAATAATGAGGGTATTTAAATGTATCAACCTTCGTTCTAGATTACTCATGGCAGACATATAAATAGAAGAGTCATGCTTCTATTTAAGGGAGCCTAAAAGGCTGTTAAAGAAAAGCAAGCACAACAACTGAGATCATCTAAGCTGTCAAGAACTTTAGTATTCTCCCACCCCTTCTATGAGATAATGTTTAACTCGTGATTTCTGAGCCCAAAGCTGAACGTTATTCAGTAAAGTCCGTGTCTTAGTCTTCACCAAGTTTGTCATCGACTGTGTTTTTGGGCACTGCATATTTGCTAACTGCCGCCTTATCTCCAAATAACCTCTGTCCATCCATATTGGATCACTGTGAACAACATGTTTTCTTGTATCTTCCGAGACAAAAAGTCTGGATTAATAATTATTGTGTTTAAAAAAAAAATTCACCTTTAAAACAATATTCTGATTATCATACATAATGTTTTGTAACAAAATGGCTTATCCAATCACACAGTGTCACTCATACATGTCCATTCACACTGATCAACTGATACAGTTCGACTCACACTGATCAACTCATACAGTTCCACTAACACTGATCAACTCATACAGTTTCACTCGTACATCTCTACTCACACTGATCAACTCATACAGTTCCACTCACACATCTCTACTCACACTGACCAACTCATACACCTCCACTTACACTGATCACCTCATACTGTTCCACTCATACATCTCCACTCATACATCTCCACTCACACTGATCAACTCATACAGTTCTACTCATACATCTCCACTCACAATGATCAACTCATACAGTTCCACTCATACATCTCCACTCACAATGATCAACTCATTCAGTTCCACTCATACATCTCCACTTACACTGATCAACTCATACAGTTCCCCTCATACATCTCCACTCACACTGATCAACTCATACAGTTCCACTCATATATCTCTACTCACACTGATCAACTCATACATCTCTACTCACACTGATCAACTCATACAGTTCCACTAACACTGATCAACTCATACAGTTCCACTAACACTGATCAACTCATACAGTTCCACTCATACATCTCCACTCACACTGATCAACTCATACAGTTCCACTCATACATCTCTACTCACACTGATCAACTCATGTAGTTCCACTCATACATCTCCTCTCACACTGATCAACTCATACAGTTCCACTCATACATCTCTACTCAAACTAATCAACTCATACAGTTCCATTCATACATCTCTACTCACACTGTGAACTCATTCAGTTCCACACATACATCTCTACTCACACTGATCAACTCATACAGTTACATTCATACATCTCTACACACACTGATCAACTCATACAGTTCCACTCATACATCTTTACTCACACTGATCAACTCATACAGTTACATTCATACATCTCTACTCACACTGATCAACTCATAAATTTCCACTCACACGGATCAACTCATACAGTTCCACTCATATATCTCTACTCACACTGATCAGCTCATACATCTCTACTCACACTGATCAACTCATACATCTCTACTCACACTGATCAACTCATACAGTTCCACTCATACATCTCCACTCACACAGTACCACTCATACATCTCCACTCACACTGATCAACTCATGCAGTTCCACTCATACATCGCCACTCACACTGATCAACTCATACAGTTCCACTCATACATCTCCACTCACAATGATCAACTCATTCAGTTCCACTCATACATCTCCACTTACACTGATCAACTCATACTGTCCCCACTCATACATCTCCACTCACACTGATCAACTCATACAGTTCTACTCATACATTTCCACTCACACTGATCAACTCACACAGTTCCACTCATACATCTCCACCCACACTGATCAACTCATACAGTTCCACTCATATATCTCTATTCACACTGATCAACTCATACATCTCTACTCACACTGATCAACTGATACAGTTCGAGTCACACTGATCAACTCATACAGTTCCATTAACACTGATCAACTCATACAGTTCCACTCATACATCTCCATTCACACTGATCAACTCATACAGTTCTACTCATACATTTCCACTCACACTGATCAACTCACACAGTTCCACTCATACATCTCCACCCACACTGATCAACTCATACAGTTCCACTCATATATCTCTATTCACACTGATCAACTCATACATCTCTACTCACACTGATCAACTGATACAGTTCGAGTCACACTGATCAACTCATACAGTTCCATTAACACTGATCAACTCATACAGTTCCACTCATACATCTCCATTCACACTGATCAACTCATACAGTTCCACTCATATATCTCTACTCACACTGATCAACTCATACAGTTCCACTCATACATCTCCACTCACACAGTACCACTCATACATCTAAACTCATACTGATCAACTCATGCAGTTCCACTCATACATCGCCACTCACACTGATCAACTCATACAGTTCCACTCATACATCTCCACTCACACTGATCAACTCATACAGTTCCACTCATACATCTCCAGTCTCACACTGATCAACTCATACAGTTCCACTCATACATCTCTACTCACATTGATCAACTCATACAGTTCCATTCATAGATCTCTACTCACACTGTGAACTTATTCAGTTCCATTCATACATCTCTACTCACACTGATCAACTCATACTGTTATATTCATACATCTCTACTCACACTGATCAACTCATACAGTTACATTCATACATCTCTACTCACACTTTCCACTTTCCACGAGATGCCGAGTATGCGGCGTAGACACCGCAAATGGAAGGTATTGAGCCTTCTTTCTTGCTTAGCATAGGTCGTCCAGGTCTCGCTGCCATATAGGAGTGTGCTGGTGACGCAGGCATTATATACCGCAGCTTTGGTCTTCATTGTGAGTTTAGAGTTTCCCCAAACACGCGATGTGAGGCGGGCAAAGGTAGCTGCAGCTTTGCCAATGCGGCTGTCGATTTCTGTATCCAGTGAGAGTTTGTCATTGATGGTAGATCCTAGGTATGTGAAGTGGTGCACCACTGCCAATTCATAGTTATCGATAGTGATAACTGGTGCAGCACCCACATCCTGACTCAGCACATTCGTTTTCTTTAGACTTATTGTGAGGCCAAAGTCCTTGCATGCTTTAGTGAAGCGATTCATCAAGCTCATACAGTTACATTCATACATCTCTACTCAAAGTGTCACTCATACATCTTCACTCACACAGTGTCACTCATACATCTTTACTCACAAAGTGTCACTCATACATCTTCACTCACTTAGTGTCACTCATACATCTTCACTCACTTAGTGTCACTCATACATCTCCACTCACACAGTGTCACTCATACATCTCCACTCACACAGTGTCAGTCATACATCTCCACTCACACAGTGTCACTCATACATCTCTCCTCACAAAGTGTCACTCATACATCTCCACTCGCAGTGTCACTCATACATCTCCACTCACACAGTGTCACTCATACATCTTCACTCACTTAGTGTCACTCATACATCTCCACTCACATAGTGTCACTCATACATCTTCACTCACACAGTGTCACTCATACATCTTCACTCACAAAGTGTCACTCATACATCTTCACTCACTTAGTGTCACTCATACATCTCCACTCACACAGTGTCACTCACACATCTCCACACACACAGTGTCACTCACACATCTTCACTCACTTAGTGTCACTCCGCACCCCCTTAGTACACCACTGTGTCTATGAATACCTTGCTGCATGTTGTAATCTCTCGCCTAGTTTGAACATGTTTCCACATTTTCCCAGATAAGACTTAACCTTAGCAGAAAAATTTATTCAAGGGATATAATCGTGTTTGTGCTATCAGAGTTTGAATATGCAGTTATCGTTCTTATCATACTAACCACTCGTTTATTCTTTTCTTATCGTGTTCTAATATTCGCTCAATTTTTCATTCATTCATTTTTTCCTCCTTCTATGACCTGTTCATTCATATTGTCCTCTGACTCATTCGTTCTTTTAAATTGTTTCAGACTGCCTTTATTCGACTTAGCACCCATTCACTGCCTCATTCATTAGCTACTGACTAGCTGATTGACTGACTCATTAGCTGACTCAATTACTGAAATACTCGGTTCAGAAACCATAATCACGTGATTCAAGACGTGTTGTGCCTCAGGTTTAATGTAAAAGGCATATGGCAGTAGTGGTCATTTGCTGGCTCCTGAAATAATGAAAAATGGGACATTAAAAATGTATATGGTACATTCCTGTATTTTAGATCTAGATGTGTGTCTGGTGTTTCATGATGTGGATAACCCGGATGTTGCACTGAAGATGTCTCGCGCACTGGCAGGCATGAACTAAATTGATGAGTTATTCTACAATATCATCATAGTTATCCATATTGTCACCGTCACTTTCATCGTCTGGACTATCTTTCTTACAGAAAGAACACAAAAGAACAATGTTCGATGAATTCACCCAAATAGAGCTGTCCTTGTTCGTATGTCAGCAACAGGTTATGTAAACAGATAAGTATGACATGAAACTGTCAACTTTATTTTCCCTATGAACATCCTGTGACCAGCTATACGCTTTAATTAACTTGGGTAGTATGGACTTCTAACGCTGACAGAAAGTTTTGTAGTTTCTGCAGAAATCTCCGTCTTAATAAGCATTACCGAGAGAAAAGTAGGTCACATTTCGTGTCGGAATTTCCATTCAGGAGCTTGGACTTCTTCGTTTAACCTCTTTTATATGGTACAGGGCCCAGGGCGGTCTTAACAGCATCGTAGGCCCTGGGAAAAGCAATGCACTGGGTCCCTACCAGCCCTACCCACCCACAGGAATAAAAATGATGTCTTATGAACAATATGGCAGCATCCCAGCATGAGGCCCCTAGAATCGTGGGGCCCCTTGGCACTGCCCAGTGTACCCATGCCTGAAGACGGCACTGACAAGGCCATCCAATTTGTGGCATTGCATAACCCACTAATTAGTGGGTCTGGTATGTTTTACCTATGTTGATGCCGCTGAGTTTGGAAAGTCCTCTGGGTTTCCAACAAAGCTCTGGGACTGACCCCCCAAAATTACAAAAGGTTAAGACTGAAAATTCCAATCCCTGGGGTTTGAAACAAGAAGAAGAGGTCTATGTCTTTGTCTTTGTCTTTTGTCTAGTTGAGTTTATTTGACAATTTTACTCTCGATATTTACCGTAAAATCTCGCGTATAATACGCACTCGTGTATAATACGCATGCTTGATTTAGCCCAAAATTTTCTGGTAAAATGGAAATTCGTGTATAATACGCACCATAATTTTTCAAGATTTTATTTTATGAAACATTTGTTAAAAAACTGAAAGTATAATAACAAACAGAAATAGGTACGCAACACCTACATTTTAGGTACTTTGGACTGAAAGACCATGTCGCTTCATAAAACGAACTGCCCATCCATATGACGCTTTAAATGTTGTTGTGCCTGTACGAGATTTTGTAAGTTCCAGAGCTTTAAGTCGGATTTCAATGCATGAAACACCAATGCCTTGTTGCCTTCTATCCACTACCCACTCCAATAATGTTTTTTTCTAGGTCTGGAAGATCTGGTGGTGACCCACGATTCGCCTTTTTCTTACTAGGCAACACTTGCAGCACCTCTTTGTTTTTTCGCCATAATCGAATGTTACACTCGTTAATGGAAAACATGTCGACTTGCTGCCCGATTGTTTGTTAGATTCTGCATATTTTACCACTAAGAGCTTTTCTGCTGCAGTATAGCATTTTCTCGAATTCATTTTTAGGGCTCAAAATAATAAAACGACAAACTTCAAAACCAAGCTTAATATCAAAACGGATTGAAGACCAAGAGTGCGAAATGCGTTTTGCGACAATGTCTGACACATAAGAAAACACAGGGCACATTCAATTTCGCGCCATTTTCACTGTTAAATTGTGACAAAAACTTGTCAGACTTTCCAATGTAGGTTACTTTCGATATCGAAAATTACGTATTTTTTAGTACTCGCGTATAATACGCACCCGAGTTTTAGCGGGCAAAAATGAGTAAAAAGTGTGCGTATTATACGCGAGATTTTACGGTAAATGTGAGCATAGTTATGGATTTAATTTGGAATGCTTCAAATCTTGAGATTGGGACCGAAGACGCATCAAAAGTGAGGAATGCAGTTAGCGACCCATAGCTTGACTGCTTGCGTCAGGGTCAGCGAACCAGAGCTGACCAAGACCCTACTCCACCTCCAAGTGGTGGTCCTGGAAACAGGCTGCATCACTGCAGTCTGGCTGAGAGAGTAGGGATCGAAGAGGGAAGGCAAACCCGGTCCCAAAAATGTCATGCCGAAAACGGATGTGTCGGGCCGAAAGGCGCAGATATCGCAGCTTTGCTGTAAACAGCGACACAACGTAACAAACGTCCTTTTTAGGACGAACGCAGCAGAAGATGAAGAAATCTTGAGATTGAAAGCAATGCAAAAGTCTGATCTTTTTTTCATTGCCGAACAGAGAAAAGTCGAAAAAAAAAATTGGCGCTTTTTGTGTTTGTACTGAGATCTTTCTCCCGCCCTTCAGGGTTTATCTATTTCATCTAACTTTGAATCTGTCTTCGCCTTCTCCTCAACTGTTGTATGGAGCTTTTCTTTCTCTCCCCCCCCCCCCCAACCACTGTATCCCTCTGTTATATCTATCCGCCCTTGACCTTTCTCCAGTTCTATATCCAGGTCGTTATATTTGAGAAACTCTCTAACACCTACCCATATAACTGCTCCACCTTTTTGTTTCCTTGTGCTGAGTCTTTATTTTGTATGCACCTGGAATGTCCTTGTGTTGTCTTCGCCTTTATTGTGTATGCACCTGGAACGTCCTTGTGTTGTCTTCGCCTTTATTTTGTATGCACCTGGAACGTCCTTGTGTTGTCTTCGCCTGTATTTTGTATGCACGCGGAACGTCCTTGTGTTGTCTTCGCCTTTATTTTGTATGCACGCGGAACGTCCTTGGGTTGTCTTCGCCTTTATTTTGTATGTCATAGTCTTGCTTGTTACATATAAAAGATTATACTACCACATACAGTCTAAAATACAGTGTTACATACAATCTCACATACGGCATTACATACTCCCACATTCAGCCTCACACGACAACAATTAACGATGTATATCTGCAAGCAAATGTATTTCTAGTTGGTTCAATGGAGGAGTATTTTTTTTTTTTGGTTCGGTTTTTACCTTATTCTGGCGAGGCGCGTTTCTTTCAACCCATTTGGTTATATCAGAGCGCATTTACCATTAAAAAAAAGTCAACTCTGTTGACTGCTAACCCGATCAGCGTTGATAGATACTAAGTCCTGAAAAGGACTAACATTTTCTATCTGCTAGCATAAAGCCCTAAAAAGGACTTGGCAGCTACGCCAACGCCCGAGCTATCTATTGATGTGATGATTTAGGAGTATCTTACTTTGCCGTGAGGTAATGATAACAAAGATATATTATTCACTGATAACAACTTCCGTTTTTAAACTCATTAATTTGTGTGGACTTTGCTGTCAGGTTTAACATTATTTTATGAAACTTTATTATAAGTAGGAGCTGCTGTTATTGATATGTATACTTTATATTTAATTTATTTTTGTTGTTTCAAATTAAATTAAGTCCAAATGAGCAATACTTTTAAAAAATTCAACAACATTTAACCAGCAAAGCCAGTCTTTGTAAAATCCAGATTGTAAACATTATGTCACTTAATAGATTGTTATTTTATCTGTACTAGCTAACTAATTTATATAACTAATTGATATTCGATTACATTCTTTTTTTTCAGTATTAAAAGAAATATATGGATGGGGGAAGAGATTTATGACGTCACCTAAAAGAGGAGTCTGGGTTTTCGTGACGAAATTTGAATGGGAAGGGGGGGGGGGGGTGTTATCAAAATGGCAAAACTAGCGTCATTTGCGGCTGACCCCACACATTACAGCCTCATAGTCACACATACAGCCTCATATTGTCACACATACAGTCTCATAGTCACAAATACAGCCTCATATAGTCAAACATACAGCCTCACATAGTCATACAAACAGCCTCACATAATCACACATACAGCCTCGTATAGTCACACATACAGGCTCACATAATCACACAAACAGCCTCACATAGTCACACATACAGGCTCACATAGTCACACATACAGCCTCACATAGTCACACATACAGCCTCACATAGTCACGCATACAACCCCACATAGTCACATATGTAGTTCCACATAGTCACATTTGTACATTTAGTTGTACACGTACATACCATTGTGGACATAGTGGTGCCCGCACATAATTTGTACATTTACTAGTACCAGGGAAAAACAACTTAAAAAAATAGTGGCTTAAAACGCCTACTTTTTTTTTTTTTTTTTTTTTGTAATTGGTTTCGATGGAGGAGAGAACACCAAATGTTTCTCTTTGTCGTACAATGGAAAAAACGGAGGGAACAATTCAAGATGGGGAAAGGGTGCATAATTATAATATCGCCCAGGGCGACGAGCACCCAGAAAGGCTGCTGACCGTTATCGTCTCTCTGTTTATTCTCTTTTTTTTTTTTTCTATTTTCTATTTTTGTCATATTCATTCAGGGTGGTGATATAATTTTTTTTTTTTTTTAATATTTTTTGTTCATACGGGCATCAGACTTTATGATCACACCTAGTACATGCATCATATACATGAAAACAGATGGTACTGATAAACAAACATTGTACACATGAACATACGTTATACTAAAAAACATTGTACACATAAACACACATTGTACTAAAAATACATCGTAGACATTAACACTCTCATACAAACTCACATAGTACACATAAACTCAGATTGTACACATAAAAACAAATCGTACATATAAACACACATGGTACACACAAACCCACGTTGTACACATAAACACAGATTGTACACATGAGCACACATAAACACCGGCCAGCACAAACTAAACGACGATAAATGTTCCAGACACGAGGTACAGAATACTCGAGCCGCGTATAATCAGGGGGAGGGGTAGACAACCACTGACGTGACTTGTGTTAAGGGAGAGAATATTGGAAAATTTCCGTTTTCTTGGACAAATTAATTGCCTCAGGCACAGACCGGATGTGATGTCATCGAAAGAAGGAAGGAAAACGGGACAGCGGGAGTGGATGATGAGACTTGTGGTCCATGTAGTGTTCTATAAACACGTCAAGTGCCGTAACTCTTTGTGCTTTTTGTATGTGCAGGCTTTTGTATGTATGTATGTAATTACGTAATTATATATGTACGTACATGTATGTATATATGTACGTATGTGTGTATGTTCGTACGTACGTAAGAACGTTTGTGTGTATGTACGTAAGTACGTATGTGTGTATATTCGTTCGTACGTAAGTACGAATGTGTGTATGTTCGTACGTACGTAAGCACGTATGAAAATACTGTGTTTATTCATGTACATGTGTATTTGTACATTTGCTGATGTTTTAATAATATGTGTGTTTGTGTACTCTGTGTGTGTTCAATTTATACTAATAATTATATATGAGTGTGTATTTATTCGTTTAGCATGTGTAATGATGTATAAGTGTGTGTGTGTTTATACTGCTATACAAGTGCGTATGTGTTGTTGTACTTGCTTGTATTTATATCCACGTGATATTTATTTATTTGGTTGGGCGTATGTCAGTTTGATTCTGCTCTGAAAATGTTTTTGTTTTTTTAAATGTCATCGCAAGGTGGCCAACATCTAATAACCTTTAGGAGAAGGGTCAACGTTAGAACTTTTATCTTTTGAAACCATTCCCAGAAAAACTTCAATGCTGCGTCGACTAGAGCAGAAAAAGCCTTGTGCATCTCGTCTAGTGTAAAAAAAAAAAGAAACAGTTTAATATCGTAGTGGTCCAATGCGTTATGTATCATTCATTAAGCTGTCACTGATGTCTTCTTGAGGAGCATATAGTGACAATTTTATTTTATATCACAGTGAAAGACAGTTTGTCTTTAATTAAACACTTCTCCATATTACTTGTCTCCTCCTGGTACATTTCTCTATAGTACTTGTCTCCTCCTGGTACATTTCTCTATAGTACTTGTCTCCTCCTGGTACACTTCTCCATAGCTCTTGTCCGCTCCCGGTACACTTCTCTATAGTGCTTGTACACATCTTACAGAGTTTGTCTTGGACTGGTACACATCGTAGAGTTTGTCTTGGACTGATACACATCTCGTAGAGTTTGTCTTGGACTGGTACAATCTCGTAGAGTTTGTCTTGGACTGGTACACATCCCGTAGAGTTTGTCTTGGACTGGTACACGTCTCGTAGAGTTTGTCTTGGACTGATACACATCTCGTAGAGTTTGTCTTGGACTGGTACACATCTAGTAGAGTTTGTCTTGGACTGGTACACATCTCGTAGGGGTTGTCTTGGACTGGTACATGTCTAGTAGAGTTTGTCTTGGGCTGATACAATCTCGTAGTTTGTCCAGAACTGGTACACGTCTAGTAGAGTTTGTTCTTGACTGGTACACATCTCATAGAGTTTGTCCTGAACTGCTGGACATCTTATAGAGTTTCCTCTCCTGGTACACATCTTATAGAGTTTGTCCTGTTTTGGAATACATAACAGCCGTATATAATGTCTCTGTTCCTAAAGTGTCGTGCACTTGTGAAGCACACGAAGGGTAGTCATTTTCCAGTGACAAGATTACATCCATCACTAATTCCTACCTTTAACTTACTAACCAAAGGTTATGCATGGAAGCATATTTGGAGTCACCTTTATATGACCATGAGCTATGCACAATGCTACTGTTTACATATGTGGAAGTGAACCTCTGTCTGTGAGGCTGATTACATCCTCATTGACTCTTGAAATCATCCACACATTTCCAGGGATTCCCCCTGTGGTGAAACTTGTTTAGAACCCAGCATTGCACACTAAGCTTGGAGAAGTCACTTGAACCCCAGCTGTGATTATTTGGCTTTGACTTGGTTCACTGCATGCAGAAGTATATCACTATGGACCCAGTGATAGGCAGGGGGAGCTGAGAATTGGCTCTTTGCGGGACGTGACAATTCCTTGGGAGAGCCAAGAACCAAAGTACAGCATTTCAGCTCTGCATAGTTGAAGAGCCCCCTTGGATGACGGGGAATGCACTGTATGCCACGCACATCTTACTCCTAGCTTGGGACCAGATGTGACGATCCTTTAAATGCTAGCCAAGCTGGGGAAACTGGAGCTCATGACATCAACGCAGCAAATTTCAAAATGGCAGAAAAGCCACAGAAAAAGCCTAAATCTACAGTGTAGATAATACCAAGGAGTCTTCAAGTTGGTATTGGCTGCACAAGAATGAGAAGCTCAGCGGCCCTAGTTAAACAACAACAACAAATAAACCAAGGTTATCTCAGTCTGTTGTTGTGGCCTGTGCTGAGTCTGAAGATTATTACTTGTTCTCGTCTGCTGGTGCTACCCATCATCCTTGTTCTCGTCTGCTGGTGCTACGCATCGTCCTTGTGACGGTCTGGATGCTATAGTTTTTACTTGATCTTGGTGTGCGCTTTATAATTCTCTTGGTTCGTCAACGGGTTGTGTCTGTCTCGCTAATGTCCTCTTTTTTTTTTTTTTTTTTTTTTTTTTTAAATAACCAGCGGCACTTGGGCTTTCAGCCCTTCGACCCAATGACATGTCATTGCGAGGCTGGGGAACCTGAGGACTTTCCTTCCAACCCGGTCAGGAGCTTCACTCCTTCCCATCCACAGAGGGTTTATCAGAGGAGCCGTTCAGGCTATTCAGTCAAATTTCCGGCCGTAAACATTTCTTCAAACGCCGACGCCCGGGTTTGAACCATGAACACCTGGTCGCCAGTACAACGCCGAAGCCATTACACCAGCGCGGCTCCCTAATGTCCTCTTTATATGTTGTGTCTGTCTCGCTAATGTCCTCTTTATATGTTGTGTTTGTCTGACCATTGTCCTCTTTATATGTTGTTTATCTGACCATTGTCCTCTTTATATGTTGTGTCTGTCTCGCTAATGACCTCTTTATATGTTGTGTTTGTCTGACCATTGTCCTCTTTATATGTTGTGTTTGTCTGACCATTGTCCTCTTTATATGTTGTGTTTGTCTCGCTAATGTCCTCTTTATATGTTGTGTTTGTCTGACCATTGTCCTCTTTATATGTTGTGCTTGTCTGACTATTGTCCTCTTCATAAGTTTGGCTTGCCTGGCTATTGTTTCACGGATTGCCTCCCCTGCTTTGCACTAGTGGTCAAACAGTGGCCAAAACTCAAGAGTATCTACTATGGGCTTTCAAAGATGTCTACCTTCGCCCAAGATTATTCTTGGTAAAGTTGTAGATAGAAGGGTAATGGCACTTCTATCTCAAGGAAGTGTTCACGAGATATTCAGAAAAGCGAGATCAGTGCTGCAATGGCTGAACACGTTAACTCTGATCTGCCGACAACGTTTGTGAAGAATTAAGCAATTATTAATTTTAGCTCGTCAAGCCCCCACCTCGATTTACTCAGTGGAATTCGTATTATTCTGGTATAGCTCTTTTTAGAGTGTATTTAGTAAATTGGCTGAGGCAAACATGCAGATCATCAATTTAATGATTAAATCGAAGTTAAATATGTATAATTACAGATGACAAATTTAATAATAATTTAGTTTTAACAAGGATTTAAAAGAATGATTAATATTTTCAGAAAAGTATCATCACTGGTTGTGATGGGATAACAGTTTTAAAGGGGTTCATTTGGCAGCTTATAGGTTTCACTGGTAGGTTCTGCTCCCACTGATGGGTTGGTTCTCTGTAGATTGATCACTGATAATGCTCGTCGCTGGTCAAGGATGTAGGACGTAACACGTTCCCAGAAGTGTCAGGGAGTGTCTACAAAGTTGATCCTGTCTTAAAGCTCAGGCCACTGTTCCCTTCTTGTTCCATAGATAGTACCCTCAACTGGTACCACCACCAACAACTATGGTAAAAGAATTGAAACGAACGCTCTCCTGAGTATTGCGTTTCCCGACACATTCGTGAAATGGTTTTGAGGAGATAGGACAGCTTGAATGGAATGAATAAAAGATAACCTCTAGAGGAAACTCTTCCAGACTGCAAGTTGAATGCACAGTCTCTCCTCGGGGATTAGTCCACTCAAAAAACTTTCTACAAGAATTCTGGTGAAACTAAACAGGATATTCTCTAGGCGATAAATTCTTTATCCGATATCCTACAAAGGACTATGTATAGTACATATAGATGGATAAGAGATTTGGTGCCCAGCCACATTAAAAATATCCTGACCCAATAGTGTTATTTAATTTTGGCTCTGCCCCCAGGGTGTAGATTTATGTTATTAAAACTATACAACCCAATTAAATATTACAAAGAAAATAACAACAGACTCTGTTATGTAAAGTTTTCAAAAATGAAAATAGAATCTCACAATATATTAAAATATACAACTATATGATATGTTCCCTAATCTATGAATGGTTCTGATCCATGTCAGAATTAATTTTTAATCATAGGACAATGGGAATATTCTGCAGTGGTTCTGCTGGCATGTACAGATACTCATCTCAGATGCTGAATTTATGTAGTCAATATGTCAAAGCACTCCAGGTCCAGCAAGGTCTTTTTAGGGTTTCGGAGGATGGCAAGCTGCTTTCTCCGTCTTGACTCGGCGCATCACCAGCTGGGATGGATTAAGTCTGCCCTTGAGAACACTGCTTATGGTTTAGTCTTCTGGTATGACAACCTGGTTGGTAGGACTGGATTGACAAACAATCGAAGCTCCATTAGTAATCATGCCAGAGAAGTCATTTCCCATATCTGCTGGACGCTAATCGTCCATCAGAAATCTAACAAACATTCATAGCTAACATCAATAACAAAGTACTATTTATTATCTATAAAGTACTATAGCATAACTGATGTTATAAGCAAACAGGTGGATCTAAACCTATATCTGGCTTCCAGCTTGTTTACCGCAGTGATTTTCAACATATGGGCCATTAGCTTCACCCACTGTGAAGTTTGGGGCAGTGGTCATCAAAAGTTTGAGAACCACTGGTCTACCTTGTGCCCATAGAGCAATAAAATCAATTTGGGGTCACTGTCAACAATGGTTTGAGAACCACTGGGTAATAGTTTTCTATTTTGCTGTAACATGTTGGGGTGTCATTGCTGCCAAGGTTTGAGAACCACTGAATTACAAGTCAGTCAACATATTCATTTATAAAATTTGCTACAGTCCATTATTACATAGTTCTAAGTTTATGTGATAGGCATTCATATACCTTATTAATACCATCATAACACATTAAAACATAATAAGGATATTTGCAGAAATCAATTCAGGATTAAAATATGACAAGAATAATCAGGGCTGAAATCATACAGTAGAATTAGTAGAAATCATTCAGTATAAAACAAGACAAGCGTAGTTCATAGATGAAACTTTCAGTATACATAATGTTGTTGTCTCCTGTACAAAATCAAGGATATTAATTTCTGTCACAGTGAAAAACAAAAGATACTGACATGATATGTTGTAGATAAACATATGATTAATTCATGTTATTCATATAACAATATAGATCACTTACTCGCTGCGCTCATAACCACCGCTGTTTAAAATGACTGGTATTTCTTAACCAGACTATCTTGTCCAGGCCGGTCGCTGCCTAGCGAGAGAATGGGCTTACCAGACTATGCCTTGAAAATCGCGCCTAATTTCTCCAGGTTTCAGTTTGGTTGCTGAGGTCAAAGGTCAAAAGACTAATCCGCGCTCCCTATCCATTGGCTAAACTGTAATTATTCAGGGCGCGGTGTAAAAGTTCACAGTGGTAAAAGGTCACAGTGGTTTTGCCAGTCAAACGTAGAACAAAGGAATTTATTTCCCGCAGCAAATGGGAGATCTCCTGATGTGTATTGATGAGAGGTCGATATTCCAGAGAATTTAGAGAAAAGGAATGTTTTGGTATGAGAACAGATTGACAGAGAGAAAAGAAGGCGAATACACTTCGTGACATAGGCCCCCTTTTAAAAGTTATGCCTACGGCTAACTTAAGTTGAGCCGACTATTCTCTTCTGTCTGCTAATACCTTCCTGTCTCATATCTCTTGTTAATTCAATCCCATTTTTCCTCTGTCGAACGGTATGCCTGTAATCCACACATCTCTATCCATTTCCTCTTCAATAAGTAGTCGAGGTGGGGTGAGCAAGCCTGCTCGCAAAAATATCCCCCTCTTCTTTTCCTCCTTATAGATCCTCCATTGAAGCTTGCCTCCTGGCAAAGAGCTTGCCCTAAAGCCTACACTCTGCTTACAATTGGATCTATAGCAAATAGTTTTGCGTGATGAGGTTGCCAGCCTCATACACAACCTTATTTTAGTCATATTGCTTGACCTGCCTAAGGACACATACCTATCTCCCCAGGTATGAGAGCGTGTATGTTCTTCTATCACTGTTCTCCAGTGACAGAGAAAGATAAGTCTATCATTTGTTCCTGCCCACCAGGTACCAAGGAAATTTGGACCCGCTTCACTTTCTGATCCCAGAGAGTGGGTGAGGTTATTGGAACTGACTGAAGACTAAGTGCTTGAGGTTCCTGTTCCTCTACAGCTGCTTCTCCCATGTTAAAGGAAGATATTTCTGAAACATGTTTTATCCCACCAGGTACCAAGAAACTCTGGCCCGGCTTCACTTTCTGCACGCAGTTAGTGGGTGAGACTATCAAAACTTGTTCAGAATTAAGTGCACTGGGGTGGTCAATCCCTTTGCACTCTTCCAACTTTTCAGTGAAAATATTGGAAGATGAGTTAGGCATTGGAGTCTCCATAGCCTGTTCAGCCACGCCGTCTCTGGATCGTGCTGAGTCTCCTAAGATGATATATTTCCCTCCTTGAGGTATCGGGTAAAATTCGCTCATCCAATATTGCGGCCTTTACTTTGCCGTTTACAAAGTTCGACCTAACTTCTACATAAGCTAAAGGCAAAATCATCCTTCTGTTGTTTATCATGGGTGCTGTTACCTCAACATCCTCTTCGGTGACTTGATCAGGGTCGACAACTGAGGCTGAGACAAGGGCATCACACCCAAGACCTTGATAATACAAACAGGTGATTTCTTCTCCATTTACTGTGGCAGTCTCCACATTTTGAGAATCCCTGTATCCACTCCGGGCCTTCGTCAAGTTCCCATCCATGGTAGGGACCTTAGCTTTGTATGAAGTCTTTGGGATTGGGTCTCGGCGCCTACAGTCTAACTGATGTAGGGTGGCCGACAGGTGATGCTCTAGAACATCCCTTCCCTTCCCATAGGGTTGCGTAATCCTTTTCTGTTGAGTGATCCTATTTGGTTGAGCGATCCTATTTACTTGAGCAATCCTATTTACTTGAGCGATCCTATTTACTTGAGCGATCCTATTTACCAGGTTGTTGGTGCGGTTGTTTTTGGTATGCCTGTTGTGAGTTTTTGCTGAGGATGAGGAAGGTCTCTTCAGATTATTTGCACAGCTGTGCTTAATCTTGTTTTCAGGACAGTCTAGAGGTCTCTGTTTAGATATCCTAGCCTCTGCTCTGTCTGAGCCTGAATTCTGAGACATAGACTTGGCTTCATGTGATGCAGTTATATTTACCGCTGAGGGTGGTGATGCAACTGGCAAAGGAGTGGCATGATGAGTATTCCTAGATTCAAGTTTATCCCTGGATTCCATTTTTGTAGGTTGAAACTGAGTTTCCATTTCTTGCAGTTCTTCCTTACACTGGAGGGATTTTTCTTGTCTTTGTCTCTCATGTTCCACATTCTCTTCCTTGCATTTTGCTTTCCATTCGTTCTGTTGCCCCATTATGCTCATGAAACATTCTACCTGTTCCGAGACATAATTTTCCAGCAAACTTCCCGAGAAGCCAGATAATGTTCCAATCTTATATGATTGCGCTGTCCATTTCTTCAGTCCTTCTATCTCATCCATTTTAACAGCAGTGGTTTTGCTGAGCGAGTATGAGATCTCTAACTCACTATCAAATAAATACAGGCCTAAATACTTTCTATAGCCGTAACTAAACTAAAGTATTTTAACAACCTATGTTATTTAAAACCAGCATACATAAAATATAACTTAAATATTAGTTAACAACATGTAACTAATAACCAGCAGTACCACTAAGAATAGTTTTCATAACATAACTTAAAATCTGTTTTTCTTGTAAAAATTTATGTGTACTTTAGTCTAGGGTAATTTATATGTCCCCTCTTTAATCTAATCCTAGACTTGGACACCAATAAGTGACAATTACCTACAGCAGTAGTGGTCTAGGAAAGATAAGAGTTTTCATATCTCAGACAAGTGTCTAAATATGAAAAAAGTAGATCCCGGACGAGCCCCCACTGTCGTGAAATGGTTTTGAGGAGATAGGACAGCTTGAATGGAATGAATAAAAGATAACCTCTAGAGGAAACTCTTCCAGACTGCAAGTTGAATGCACAGTCTCTCCTCGGGGATTAGTCCACTCAAAAAACTTTCTACAAGAATTCTGGTGAAACTAAACAGGATATTCTCTAGGCGATAAATTCTTTATCCGATATCCTACAAAGGACTATGTATAGTACATATAGATGGATAAGAGATTTGGTGCCCAGCCACATTAAAAATATCCTGACCCAATAGTGTTATTTAATTTTGGCTCTGCCCCCAGGGTGTAGATTTATGTTATTAAAACTATACAACCCAATTAAATATTACAAAGAAAATAACAACAGACTCTGTTATGTAAAGTTTTCAAAAATGAAAATAGAATCTCACAATATATTAAAATATACAACTATATGATATGTTCCCTAATCTATGAATGGTTCTGATCCATGTCAGAATTAATTTTTAATCATAGGACAATGGGAATATTCTGCAGTGGTTCTGCTGGCATGTACAGATACTCATCTCAGATGCTGAATTTATGTAGTCAATATGTCAAAGCACTCCAGGTCCAGCAAGGTCTTTTTAGGGTTTCGGAGGATGGCAAGCTGCTTTCTCCGTCTTGACTCAGGGCGCATCACCAGCTGGGATGGATTAAGTCTGCCCTTGAGAACACTGCTTATGGTTTAGTCTTCTGGTATGACAACCTGGTTGGTAGGACTGGATTGACAAACAATCGAAGCTCCATTAGTAATCATGCCAGAGAAGTCATTTCCCATATCTGCTGGACGCTAATCGTCCATCAGAAATCTAACAAACATTCATAGCTAACATCAATAACAAAGTACTATTTATTATCTATAAAGTACTATAGCATAACTGATGTTATAAGCAAACAGGTGGATCTAAACCTATATCTGGCTTCCAGCTTGTTTACCGCAGTGATTTTCAACATATGGGCCATTAGCTTCACCCACTGTGAAGTTTGGGGCAGTGGTCATCAAAAGTTTGAGAACCACTGGTCTACCTTGTGCCCATAGAGCAATAAAATCAATTTGGGGTCACTGTCAACAATGGTTTGAGAACCACTGGGTAATAGTTTTCTATTCTTCTGTAACATGTGCAGGTGTCATTGCTGCTAAGGTTTGAGAACCACTGAATTACAAGTCAGTCAACATATTCATTTATAAAATTTGCTACAGTCCATTATTACATAGTTCTAAGTTTATGTGATAGGCATTCATATACCTTATTAATACCATCATAACACATTAAAACATAATAAGGATATTTGCAGAAATCAATTCAGGATTAAAATATGACAAGAATAATCAGGGCTGAAATCATACAGTAGAATTAGTAGAAATCATTCAGTATAAAACAAGACAAGCGTAGTTCATAGATGAAACTTTCAGTATACATAATGTTGTTGTCTCCTGTACAAAATCAAGGATATTAATTTCTGTCACAGTGAAAAACAAAAGATACTGACATGATATGTTGTAGATAAACATATGATTAATTCATGTTATTCATATAACAATATAGATCACTTACTCGCTGCGCTCATAACCACCGCTGTTTAAAATGACTGGTATTTCTTAACCAGACTATCTTGTCCAGGCCGGTCGCTGCCTAGCGAGAGAATGGGCTTACCAGACTATGCCTTGAAAATCGCGCCTAATTTCTCCAGGTTTCAGTTTGGTTGCTGAGGTCAAAGGTCAAAAGACTAATCCGCGCTCCCTATCCATTGGCTAAACTGTAATTATTCAGGGCGCGGTGTAAAAGTTCACAGTGGTAAAAGGTCACAGTGGTTTTGCCAGTCAAACGTAGAACAAAGGAATTTATTTCCCGCAGCAAATGGGAGATCTCCTGATGTGTATTGATGAGAGGTCGATATTCCAGAGAATTTAGAGAAAAGGAATGTTTTGGTATGAGAACAGATTGACAGAGAGAAAAGAAGGCGAATACACTTCGTGACAAATGTACATCATTTCTTTCATCTTTCCCTCCCTGCTCCATATGGAACTTGGGACTACCTAGGCTGTTAGTTCTCTTTAAGAAACTAGCGATAAGCAATCGCCAGCCCTTGCAGTGGTGGTTCATGAAATCATCATTCTATTAGCTGAGGTTGCCAGCCTCAAATGACTTGGACATCCACTAGCGATTTTGACATGGTAATATATACATATTATTTCACGTCTTAGTAATGAAAAATGTAGAATGTAAAATAACAACTTACGACAATCTTGGCTCACAGACTTTTTGCTCAGATGAATAAAATTAAGGTACTTGATTCAGCCTCTTACACGTGTTCTTTAAGATAATTATCTCTATGACTCCGTGTGTTCTCAGTTTCTTCAGTCTATATATATATATAGTTGGATGATCTGGATTTTGCTGATGACTTGGCTCTTCTGTCCCATAACCGTAATCAGATGCAGGACAAATTGAAAACACTCGATGAGAGGTCACAGCAATTGGGTCTGAAAATGCACAGGGAAAAGATAAAAATAATGCGAATAAATGCAGGTAATGATAACAGGGTTGAACTTGAAAAAACACCAATACAAGATGTAGAATCGTACATATCTTGGCAGTAATATAGACAAAGTTGGAGGGACAGACAATGATATCAAAATAAGAATACAAAAAGCAAGAGGAGCTTTCATTGCATTGGGAAATATATGGAGATCAAGAGAAATCAGATCCAATACGAAAATAAGAATCTTCAACTCAAATGTCAAGTCAGTCCTATTGTATGGCTCGGAGACATGGAGAACAACAAAGACAACAACCAAAAAGCTACAGACTTTCATAAATGGGTGCTTGCGTAGAATAGAGGGATTACAATGGTATGACAAGGTTACCAACGTGGAACTGATGACAAGAACTAGACAAGTGCCAGTGGAACAAGAGATGAGAAGAAGACGATGGCGATGGATAGGACACACACTGAGGAAACCTGTTGATAGCATTACAAGGCAGTCCTTGTTCTGGAACCCCCAGGGCAAGAGAGGCAGAGATAGACCAAGAAGTACATGGAGAAGAGAGCTGGAAACAGAGGTGAAAATGATGAGAACATGGAAAGAACTTGAGATGATGGCACGTGACAGGAGGACTTGGCATGTGTTTGTTGAAGGCCTATGCTCCTTTGGGAGTGGAGGGCTATGATAATATATATATATATATATATATATATATATATATATATATATATATATATATATATATATATATATATATATATATATATATATATATATATATATATATATATATATATATATATATATATATATATATATATATATAATATTGGCAATGAGAAATATTGTATGACGGCTAGACTTTAGTAATAAATATAGAAACAGACAGACATTAAATTAAACGTAGCGGAGATATGGCCCTTAAATAGGAGTAAAATAAATAGCTAGGACGGCCAGGAAATTTAAACGAAGGAGTCCTCGCAGAAACAAACAAATGTTGTTAAGTAATCACATTCGTCAAGTGATCACATTCGTCAAGTGATCACATTTGTCAAGTGATCACATTCGTCAAGTGATCACATTCGTCAAGTGATCACATTCGTCAAATGATCACATTCGTCAAGTGATCACATTTGTCAAGTGATCACATTCGTCAAGTGATCACATTCGTCAAGTGATCACATTCGTCAAGTGATTACATTCACCAAGCGCATGCAACAAAGTTACAACTAATACGACTTTCTTCCACTAAACATACGTTCTTCCAGAATTAAGAATTTCTGCCAGAACCAGACTTTCTCTAGTAATAAGAACGTATTCCAATAAGCAGACTTTCTCCCCGTAACAAGAGAGAACATGGTAACAAAACTGGTAAACTCAAACAAAAATAATATAAGAAAGACAAGGAAATATTGTTAGAGTGACGTAAATGTCACGAGAAGAACTATAGGCCATACAGCTAATTTAGCAAACCAGAGACCGTCGGAAATTGTGAGACTTGATTCTTAACGCTTCTCAGTCCGGCAGTCAGTGGATAATAACTACGCTGCTACAGACTGTATCGTAATGTCTCGCGCAAGTTCTAATTTAAACCAGCGCGTGTAAACCCTGTTAACTTTTAACATTCGGACACGACGTAGTGTAGACACATGATCGTTTCTAGTGTTAGGGCGGCCATATTTAAGTTGTTTTTGTCTAGCACAGCAATGTCCTGTTTACGTCCGGAGTTTCTGTCAACAACCAATCACATCGATCAGCGCAGATCACATGACTAACACCAGACAGAGTGTGAGACGTCTGGATACATTTGGACTTTTATCGTCTGCTCAAGTGAGAGAAAGTGAGAGAAAGTGAGAGAGATGAACACAACCGGAAATTGGAGGGGACACCAGCAGAAACTAATTATCCGTTGTCCTGACGCCCCGGGTAATGAAGCGTTCTACGGCCTCTGTTGTTAGGGAGTAAATGTCTTTTTTGTCGAGTTGGTTTGGAGAATTTATCTGCTTACACTTTTGTACAACTTGTACTTTCTTAAAACGTGGTTATTTGGTTCGTACCTAGCTGACAGTCTTGTACACTGTGTGGATGTGTGTTAGTGTATGAGTCTGTCCTTGGGTGTGCCATGTGGGGATGTGTGTTTCTGGGTGGGTGTTGGTGAGCGGAAATTGTGTGGGGAAACGTTGTATGGGTATGTGTTGGTGAATGTCTACTGCGGGTATGGGCTCATGGATGAAAATTGTGTGCATATATGTTATGTCAGTGTATGTTGTGTCAGTGTATGTTGTGTCAGTGTATGTTGTGTCAGTGTATGTTGTGTTGGTAAAGTGAGAGAAAGAGTGCGAGAGCATTTATTTCATTTCTGGTCAGATCATGTTATGTCTCCGCTTCGTAAATTGGTGGTAGTATTGTCTCCAAGTGTTATCTCTTGCCATGACGATACAGTCTGATACCATTTTTTGTCCATGATATACTCTAATACACAGTTTAGATTACTAAGGTTTCTGCCACAGGTAGATTTAAATAGGAAGATAGATTCTGTCTGAGGTCAGACAGACTATAAAAATGTTATAATATAAGTATATGAGGAGAACTGCCGTAAGACGGGGGTAAAACAGTTAAATGGGAAAAAAAAACACACACACAACTAGTAATACGTCTTACAAGGAGAAAGGACAAGAAAAACCTACGTTGCAGCCACAAGGCCTTCGTCAGGGACAGACAAACAAGAGACAGGAGGGCAAGAAAATGAGAATTAAGTAGAGAACATGAAACTATAAAAATAAGAGAAAAAAAAAACCTCCCTTGTGTCCAGTCACACGGTGAAGCAAGATGGCTGCCCCTAAACCGGAAAGCAGAAGTCAATAGTACATTAAAAACAAAAAATAAGAAATAATGAAAACAAGGACCGGAAAAGAGTGAGAGAAAAAGAAAAGAAAAAAATAAATAAATAAATAAAATAATTTAAAAAATATAGATATATAATAATAATAATATTAAAATTAAAATATATAAAGTGAGGGAAAAGCGATTTTAAAAAAAAATAAATTAAATAAAATTAAAAAAAAATAATAAAATAAAAAAATAAAAAATAAAAAAACAACAACAACAAAATAATAAAATAAATTAATTTAAAAAAATTAATAAAAAATTTTAAAAAAATATAAAAAAATAAATAAATAAATAATCAAATAAATAAAATAAAATATTAAAAAAATAAATAAATAAATAAAATGGGTGATCGCATCAAAGTAGACAGTCATAATACAATAGGGACTAGATAGAGAAAGGCGTCTCAGACAAAAGAATGTTGGGTATTCAAACCGTGTGGTTTAAGGCAACCCATAAGATGGATGAGGCGTTGTTCCTGGCAAAACCGACTGTTGGCGTCCGAGGAACAGGACCTGATGGCCGTCACCTGGATGTCAGTGGCACCGTGGTGGTCAGGGCCGTTGAAGTGGATGGCCACAGGTGTGGATTTGAACTGAGAGATGTCGTAGAGGTGTCTGCAGAATCGGTCGCCGAGTCGTGTGCCCGTTTGGTCGATGTAAGTAATGGTGCAACGTTTGCATATAATAGCATAAATGACGTGTGAAGCCATGGGTGATGGTGAACTTGGCGTTAGGGAACGAGACTGAACGTGTTTCGATTACATACTGACATGTCTTACATCGAGTTCGGTTACATGGCTTGGTCCCAAAGTGGCCATCGTTGACGGTTTTCAAACGGCTGTGGACTAGGAGATCCCTCACATTTTTATCCCGTCTATATGCCAGCAAGGGGGGCTCACTAAACGCTTTTTTTATTTTATTTTATTTTATTTTTTTATTTTATTTTTTTTTTAAATCGATTTTCCCTCACTTTATATATTTTAATTTTCATATTATTATTATATATATATATAATTTTTTTTAATTATTTTTTTTCTTTATTTTTTTTTTTCTTTTTTTCTCACTCTTTTCCGATCCTTGTTTTCATTATTTCTTATTTTTTGTTTTTAATGTACTATTGACTTCCGCTTTCCGGTTTAGTGGCAGCCATCTTGCTTCACCGTGTGACTGGACACAAGGGAGGTTTTTTTTCTCTTATTTTTATAGTTTCATGTTCTCTACTTAATTCTCATTTTCTTGCCCTCCTGTCTCTTGTTTTTCTGTCCCTGACGAAGGCTAATACTCAGTTACTACACCAACATGACATTTAAAGGGTATGCGTTCTGACCAGCACAAGAATACGTTTTCTGGGTTTTTATTAACCAAAAAAAAACTGCACAACATCCATCATGGAAAAATGTGATCAAGTCAACAACAAAAAACCACAGAAATCCCCGTGTACCTTCGCTGGAAAAATAACAGTGTTAGAAGGGTACACAGCAACAACAAAAATGAACCTCCAATAAAGAAAAAAGAAACAATATCCCCAAGAGAAAAAAAAACACATTGTGGCCAAATTATTCTCCTTCCTTCCAACGTTCACACGAACACACACCCTCTGATTTCTCTCCAACCACTCCAGCACTCAAAACACTAAAGAGTCTTTAATCCAGTCCTCCTGTCACCTGGACAGGGTCCCCAGCCTAATACGCTTAGACGACCGTGTATGTCTTAGTAGGCGATAACTCCAAGTCTGAAAGAAAGAAAACGTATGTGACACAACACTGTCTGGCTAAACTTAGTAATCCACTGGTACCGGGAGGTAAGCTCCAGGGGTAAATAGTAACAGGTAAACTCCAGCAGAGTGACTACTACAGTAAATCCGAGGGCACACAAGGTGGCGAACTGGAAAACAAAACTTAGTTCCAGCTCACAAATACTATCCGAATGCGAAGATCGAGTGGAAAGTTCAAAAGAGAACTTTCAGAGGCTGCCACTAGCTGGTTCTTTCTGGGTAAGGGGGTTCTATTCTCCAACAACCGGGTGGTAACGGGTAGCTCCACTATTGCCTGGATGTAGGAATGGCAAAATGAGAACAGCTCGTGTACGATGCTGTCTGCGCTGCGCGGCTGTAAGGTAATCCACGAAAAAGCCGCCAGCGGTAGTGATATGGCAGTTAATCCGTCAGAAAAAAAAATTGGGGGCCTAGAAAAATGATATAGAGGCCGTGCACCAATGTCTGAAAACTTTGTGTCTAATAAAATCTCCGTAGACTCTGGTTGAGCCCGTAGATAATGAACACAGACCGCTCTCTGTTTTTCTCATCGGCGTCTGGAAAAAAAAATACATTCAAAAACATTTACATGCTTTTGTTCGACCAGAACTGGACGCTAACAGATGTACAAACATCCACGCACACAAATATACTTCAATAAAACATGCTTAGCGTCCGCACCTGCCCAGGGGCAAATTCCTCTCTCACGCTTGGCTAGCGATCAGTCGGGGATGTCGGCTTAACACGCCCGGTCGGCTTCGCTAAACGAGGTCAGTCATTCCCTAACAACACAGTCGTGATACAGAATTGTACGTGAGAAATAAAATTAAATAAAACTAGGATAGTTTAACACTTAACTCAGGATTACAATATGTACATTTTCCTTCTGTCAGTTACATTTTATCTCTCCCGTTTTTCTTGTTAGTACACATTATCTCTCTATCTGTTTTCTCGTTATAACAGATTATTTAACTAACGGTCTGTTAAGTCTTAAGCTGAGTTAAAACTGGTGGCGCGCTACGTTAATCACTTGTGATCTTACGAAAAAGTTATTATTCGTTATGAATAAATTATTTTAAGCACAAGAAAAGGTAATTCTGGGTAGATTACTTACTTACTTAGTCGTTCCCCTTCTACTGTGAGATGTAGAGGTTTGGAAGAGAGAGCGCCAGACTATCCTATCGGCTGTCTTCCTCCTGGCCTGGTTCCATTCTAGTCCTCGGTCCTTCAAAGATTGTCTAATGTTGTCCTCCCAGCGGACCCTGGGTCGTCCTGGGGGTCTGGATCCCTGGCTCTTTGTTTCCCATCCTTGTCGTGGTAGCCGATCTTCTCCCATTCTGCAGACATGGCCAAACCATCTTAGTTGGGACTGTTCTACTTGGGTCTGCAGGGGGTGGGATTTTAGGCTGTGATGTATCGTCTGGTTGCGAACCATGTCTCTTCATGTTACTTCAACCACCTTCATTATATACCTCATTTCTGAGGTTTGGATCTGGCTTTTGTGGGTTGTAGTCATTGCCCATGACTCGCATCCATATGTCAAGACTGGGACATAGGTGGAGCGGTAAACAGCCATCTTCGTTTTCTTACCAACCTCTCTCTTGCTGAGGAATCCTCGATTTATGGCCTGAAAAAGTCTCTGGGTAGAATATATCTGCATAAAATCTTTTACGCTTCCACTACAGATAACAATTAAAACAATTTATTAGCTCTTACCAGCTTCTCGGAATAATCTCCATACGGACTTAATTCACAACTGCTATCAACATGAAGGATAAGGTTCACGTAGGCTAGAAAATCCAAAGCTTGACTGATAGATAGTTTTAGAGACAGACGCTTAAGTACTCGGCTCGCTTTCGCGGACTGTTCGAGATGAAGTTCGACGTATTCAGACGCAAGAGCTTCTGATCTCCCCCCGATTAAACAGAAATCCACGTACGCTAACCGCAGTGTTTCCTCCTGCGTTCTTAAGGCAACGAAGGGATGACGCAACGTGAGAACGGCGCTGGCGTTCGGGAGTGGTGCCTTTTGGCCACGATCAAAGTTCTCTCCCGTTAAAAGGAACAGATTAATTACCCTGAGTTTCTCGTATCAAAGAAAACGCTACAAGAGTTAAGTTTTCTGTGGGACCACCAAGATAGAGTTGTTTGATCACATACTGTCATGCACGTGCAGAAGAAGGTCTATAGTGCTGATTGACAGACAAGATGACAGCAAAATCGCTGTTAGAGACAACGTTTACGATAAAAGTGGGCGTAAAATTTTTGATGGACAGAAGGTAGACAGGTCAGAATGACGAGAATAGCAAAACTACGGGCAGACAATTCCCCCGCCTGTCCCAGTTTCCAAATTAATATGAGACAAACATAAAGGTATATTATCAGGCACTCGTAAGAAATAAAGAAGTAGAACACTAGACAACAGAAAAACAACAGACATGAGTGGCTTACCCAGGATTTGAACCCTGGACCTTCCGTGCGACAACACCTCCTAGCTATGCAAGCGAATCACACTATCCTCCCTGCCATCTACGCATCACCAAAAAATGATGTTTCGATGACAGGTCATTAGTGCGAACCGCAATACATAACACCGGAAGTTTTTACCATGGGCAGTTCAGCCTATTATGACGCAATCACCTCTGTTGTTCCCCTAATATACAGTATAGGCCAGTCCAACAAGACAAAGACCGTAATACTGTGTCCAGTAAATGACAGTAGACTTAGAACAGTAAGAACAGAACAGAGGGTAGGTTTGGTATTCTATAAACATTTATAACATATAAGGAATGGAAACCCGAGGCCTGTAAGCAGCAAATTAATATGAATATGCAGTTTCCAAATGTCCGTTGCATGTTTTCTGCATGAATATAGAGGTTGCTAGGGTTACCACTTGCCCAATCAAAGTTTTCATTTTGTATAGATAGACTAGTAGGTGTTTTATATGCCCATACTTGGTTTTCTGCCTTCACTAAGAGATTACTAAAGTTGCTATAAGTCCCTTCTATATTTTCTGAGTGTTTCAGTGAATGTCTTGTTCTCATTTTTAATGAAACATGCAACTATCCTTGTACGTGACTTCCGACACAGAAGATAGGAACCATTAGCTAAAGAACTTCGTGTGATCTTGCATGGGTAGATTTTGTAGTTATTTTATCTGCAAGGTAAGTTTGCTAGTCGCAACGCATAACCTCATCCGAACAGCCTGCTAGGACATGCCTGAGGTAGCTGAGCTTCTACTCCTGTGTTTCCTCTGAGGCACATCCCCACCCCCTTCCCGGCAATCACAAAAGGCTTTTTCAATATATAAAGTGATTAATGGATTGTAGTTTTGTTGCTTCTGTGTTTTCGTAGCATATAGAAAATGTTACTGTATTATATACACACATTGTATGTTTATTGATTGCATAGAAAGATGACATGCGCGTACTTACGTCACTTCTATATTTCCTTACTACATAGACAAATGACATGCGCGTACTTAATAGTCATTTCTATACTTCCTTACTACATAAAAAGAAGGCGTGCGCTTACTTATGTTACTTCTATATATCCTTACTACATAGAATGATGACATACGCTTACTTATGTCACTTCTATATATCCTTACTACATAGAATGATGACATACGCTTACTTATGTCACTTCTATATATCCTTACTACATAGAATGATATCATGCGCCTTCTTATGTCACTTCTATGTTTCTTTACTAAATAGAAAGATGACATGCGCTTTCTTATTCCACATCTATAGTTCCTTACTACATAGAAAGATGGCATACGCAATACCCAGACTTTTTATTTGACATGAATGAATCTGGTAACAACTGGTAAATTCAAATATTAAAATTTAAAAAAAGTAAGATAAAAGACAGAGAACGAAGGAAGCATGATTGTAAAGTGACCATTTGCTATGACAAGAATTTTAACAATACAGCTAATTAAGAATATAATGGGCCGTCGGTAACTAGGAGCTTTGATCTTTGACCCCAAAATTGGGTCGCAGGAAACATTATGATTGGTCGTGTCCCTTCGATGAACAGCGGCATGCCTTTGGCTGAGATCTTAAAATTAATTTTTACTTGTCGATTTTGGTACACTGGTCGCCAGCTTTACCAACTGTAAAATTTGGGTCATGGTGGGAACATGGTTGAGAACATTATTATTTTTTTTTTTAATAAGAATTTTCCCAGATTTTGTCGTTCAACCTAGACACAAAGGCAGTCGGTTATACTAAGGCGCATGTCCAAATATAAAAAAGCTTGTGGTTTGGTGTGATTGATCTAACATTTCACATAAACATAATGTTGTGTCGAGATCCAAATTTGTTGTGAAGCCCCCCTGGTGTGATCAGAGCTCACAGTTGGGCCGAGTTTTGAACAGTCTGAAATTAAAATTTCTATTTTTGTAGTGATCGACTGAACTTTGGTATCGATTGGACAAGCCAGCCGGAATGTGATATGTGTTTTCTGTAGGAAAGGGTAATAGGATTTTATTGGAGAAAAGAAATGTAAAAGGGAAAAAAGCCAGAAGTCTGTATGTGCGGGGTAGTCACAGAAATAACGCGGGAAACCCAAGGCCTGTCTGCCGTCAACGAATAGGGAACGAGAACAAAAAGTAACAGGTAGTAGGCACTCTAGAGGTTTCAGAAATGGTTACCAGACGTCTGGATTTGGCCAGATGTGTCCGGCTTTTCGTGCCTGATCTGTGCGTCCGGCCGGATTATTTTTTAAAATAGGGGAAAATCCGGCTTGTATGCAATGGACTAAATTACTCGAAGATTCCCCATTTGAATTTCAGCTGCGACGGCTGAATTAAAATTGCCATCCCCACAGAATCGATTAAATAATCATTAACAATCCCGGAAGATGTCATGTTCTTGGATAGTTTATATAGATTGTCATCATATTTTAACTCAGGCTTTCTAGTTATCGCTCAGTATGTTTCTTGCCACCTGTTACGAAAGAAAAAAACCAATAACAGTGTGTTAGCCGGCCTTAGGCCGATTTAACCTATTTGACCCATCGGGTGCAGCAGGGGAGGTCAATGTAGATTTCGAAAAGACGATGGTTTCAAGTACGTCTGTTAAGTGAGTGCGTGCGGTTGGCAGTGTTTAGAGCTTTTGACTCTCGCGACAAAAGTTACCGTGCTTCTAGATCTAAACCTATAGGCTTCAGGCTCCGGTCTACTGTGACGGTATTGCCTCCCCTGCTTTGCATTAGTGGTCCAACAATGGCCAAAACTCAAAAGTAACTAATATGGGCTTCAATGGTATTGTTAAGGATAGATTTGGGATGCAGATAAAATAGTGTGGCATGTTGCTACACGCTAACACATTTCCATTTTTATGTGAGGAATTGTGTTCGCCTGTAGTCAAACTACGGTTTGCACGAAGCGTCCACCTGTGGTGAGCGATGCGTTCACCCGTGTTGAGCGACGGTCAACTAGTGACGTTTCGGTCACATGTCGTGGGGTTCAGTGTGTAAATTAATTGGGCTGCCGTCTTTGTGTTTGCGTCCAAGATATGTACTTTTGATGTGTTGATGGATACTATTGTGAAGTGACTTTGTTTATTAAATGTCAACCATGTTTTTCCGTGGACCTGTTCACCTGCTGGCTTTGTTATGTGTACTGACCATAATGTCCTGAATGAACACCTGCTATCATTCGCGTATACATGTATGATCCTCTAATTTATCCCACCGTAACAGGTATCTACCTTCGCAAAAGATTACTCTTGGCAGATATGTAAATAGAAAAAACAAAACGCTTCTATCTCCAGCGAGTCTTCACAAGATATTCAGAATAAGCGAGAACAATACTGCTTTGGCTGAGTATGTTAACTCTGTAATTCTGCCGACGCTTTTGTGAAAGATTTAAGCACTTATTGATTTCAGCTCGTTTATGCCCCCACCCCTGATTTACTCAGTGGACTTATATTATTCTAGTATAGCTCTGTTTAGGGCGTGTGTAGTAAATTGACTGAGACAAACATGCAGTGACTTTGAAATGATTAAATCGAAGTTAAATTTGTAACATTACAAATAACAAAATTTAATAATCACTTTAGGTTTTAACAGTTGAGAATAATTTGAACAGTTATGGATCAAGAAAATTTATCATCATGGTCTTTAAGGATTGTGAAGTGTTACAAGAAGTTCAAGTGGCAGCATAGATTTGAACTTAGCTGCCAATGACGGTTCTGTTTTTCTTATTGGTTGGTTCTTTTCACACTGATCACGCTCGTCCCTGATCAAGGTTGTCGGAGGTAGCTCGTTTCCCAGAAATGTCAAGGAGAGTCTACCAGGTGAGTCCTTCGTCTTAAAGCTTAGTCCACTGTTCCCTTCTTGTTCCAGAGATAGTACTTTCTACTGGTGCCACCAATAAGCCAATCCTGGCTCACATACTTTTTTGCTCAGATGAATAAAAGAGTCTTGAATTGACCTCTTACACGCTTCTGTGTGTCGTTAATTTAATAGGTTCCCTCTCTGACTTCGTGTGTGGTCCTTCAGTTTCCTCAGTCCCGGTTTCCTTATTTAAAATGTTAGAGATTTCCTGGGCTATATTGTAAGTCCTGATAAATATTCCAGTAAAAGGTGGACGGTATATTAAGAAGGAATTCTGAATTCTAATTCTTCACTGTAGCAGTCTGGTGTCTTGGCGAGCGATGTCTCAAGTGAAATAGCTTGAGAAAATGGTCAGATTATATTCCCTGCCTTCCCACGCCTTCGTTTGTAGTGAGCTATCAAAACACTCCAATCATATTCAAACAGGCGGGTTATGGGGTAATTTCAAGATATTCCGACATCGGATAATTTTGAACGTAAGGCAGTGGTTAACTCTCCCATATATGGTAATATGATGTCCGATGCCCTTGTGTAAAAACTTACAGACAGATCGGTAAACTCATACAACAGCGTGTTCAAAATGTAACCATCATTACTTTATCAGAAAGTCTTCTTCTTCTTTGATCCATAACCGCCAACCGTCATAGCAGTCCGCGGCCATCACGCCTGGTGGCGTCTTGTAGGGCAGCAACAAATTGATTCCACTTTGCTCGATCGGCGGCCATCCTTCGTACAGTGCTCCAACTGTGGTTCATTCTTTGCATCTCAGCTTCCACAGTCCTCCGCCAGGTTGCTTTTGGTCGGCCTCTCTTTCGCTTTCCCTTGGGGGTCCATAGCATAGCTGTTCTTGTTATGGTATCAGGGTCCCTTCTGAGGACGTGGCCAACCCAACTCCAGCGTCTGCCAGCTATTATGGTGTGCATGTCCTCCTGGGTACTCCGAATAAGTAGTTCTTGGTTACTGATGATGTTTGGCCAAAAGATTCGGAGAACTTTCCTTAAGCAGATTGTGTGGAAGGAGGACAGTTTCGACATTTCCTTCTCTGTTACTTTCCAACATTCCGCACCATAGAGAAGCACAGAAAGTACACAGCTGTCATACAGTCTATAGCTGTCTCTGCCATTCTGAGCACTGCTCTATAATGTTCCTGAGGGTGAATATATGATCTGCACATCTTCTGTTCTTTCTAAAATCCGCTTGTTCTTTCCTCAGTTCATGGTCAACTGCTTTTGAAATTCTCTGGATGATTATCCTGCCTAGTATTTTGCTGGGAACTGAGAGGAGAGTAATTCCTCTCCAGCTGTTGCAGTCTGCAAGTTCGCCCTTCTTGGGCAATTTGACAATTATTCGTTTTCTCCACTCTGTTGGTGTTGTCTCAGTTTCCCAGGCTTGTGCAAATAGTGGTTCTAATAGTTCTGCTGCTAGTTCAGGGTCTGCCTTGAATAACTCGGCATTTAGATTGTCGTGACCAGGCGCTTTTCTATTTTTTAACCCTTTGATAGCTGTGATGATTTCTTCTTTTCGTGGAATGTCTGTATTTACATCTAAGTCACTTTCAGCCTCAGGAAGATTCAGCTGAGTCTCTGGTGGTTCCTTATTCAGTGTTTCTCTGAAGTGCTCTGCCCATCTAGTTTCCTGCACTGTGCTGTGGTGATGAGATTTCCTTGCTTGTCTCTTACTAACGTTATGTTCTTTGCACCTTATTTTCCACTGATAGTTTTAGTTATTTTATAACTGTGCTTTGTTAATTTCTCAGTGCTGCCTCTTCTATCTGTGTTGCAAGGTCATCCAGAAATGTCCTTTTGTTAGCACGGGTGTAAAGTAAGATTATTCTTACTACAACCTCTTGTAATGGATATAGTGGCCACCGATGTAAAGTATGCTAGTGGTAGCCGCTGTAAAGTGTAGTTAGTTTGGACTCCACTGTAAAATTATGGTGTGGTGTAGTGTAAGTCAATGATGGCTGGTAGTACTGTTGTGTTCAAAGAGGTGCTGTCACCGTGAAGACAAACACAGGTCAACTCGACCTACACAGGGTAGTGTAAACATTGATGTGAGAGTGCATTGTACGCGAATGGTAGAATGGTTCTGACGAGTTGACAACTTGGAAACAATGTACTCATACTCTCACATGTAGAAGTCAAGGATTACTGTGGTCTTTTTATAATGTTTAATGAGACTCACACTGGAACAGTACGTGTATGGTTACAGGAACATATGTCGACATAAACATCCTGGTGTTGATCAATGGTGTATCATCTTAAGTTAGCATTCATGCTGAATAACCTCATACTGGAACATTTGTAGATAAGCATTCATAGTTCCATAATTAATACAAATAGATATATATATCAGGTTGTACTGACAGATCACGTCAGTTTATACATAATGTTCATAGTGACTCCTCAACAGAATCTCTATTGGCATGAGTGTAGCTTGTACTCTAGCGTAGATTCTTTCAAATAGCATTCAGCACATATCTTCGGAGTAAATGCTAAATCTTCCATAATAGATCTTTCTTTCATAACTGTGATCTCTGGATCATTATCGGGTAGTAAGGGACATCCCTGTTCTCTGATGAATGATTGACAATAATTCGGATTCCAAGATGGCTTCCTTGGTCCTTAACATCGCTCACACAACGGTGAGACGACGAAACTTCTAGAAAGATTCACTTCATAAGGATATCAAAGTTTCCACCAATATCAGCATTATCTGTCCTCATAATTGCTGTGTAGAAACATTCTTAGTGCTGCTAAAACGATATGTCGTTCTGACATCTGATACATAAGTAGATTCATGTAGGCCTAACATAACCATCGTATAAAGCTAGAGAACGAAGTCAGTAAAAGTACGTTTACCTTGGCCAAGAATAAATAGCAAGCACAAAAACACTTTTCTGGCGTAATAGAAACAATACTGGGAACATATAGACTAAAACAGTCCTAGAAGACACAATCTTCTTTCCCATGATAACTTGAGATCACAAAACTTTGGACCGCTCGACAGGGCGTCCCGCCAGACTCAATAACCGAAGTAAAACACACTCTCTTATCTTCATCCGAGCTCAGAGTGTAATGAAGAAATAATCCAGCCCAGACACACAAAGATAACATGACATAAGACCGAATCGTCTCAAACAGACAAACAGTAAACCTAGATTCGGACTTTCAATATTCCTGCAAAACCTTAAGCGAGAACAATCTGTTTCCAGCTATAATAGACATAAAATGATATAAATCTAGATTCCTCCGCTTGTTCAATACACGGGAACAAAACAGGAACCGATCACCCAAAGAATAAATACACATTTACTATTCTGAGTTATTCCCCTTTCTTAAAAGTTGTAAGTTCATAAATAAATATCCTTTTATCAAACAGATAGTTACATTTTCATTTGTAATCGTATCAACTGTAATCTGTGCGACATATAACAAATATGTTCGCAACAACGGGTTTGACGTTTTACTTCCTTGTCCAGCTGACTGTACTGTTCACTATATATATTGCCTTTAACATGGGAGACTTAGCTTCTGTTTTCTTTCTTTTCATTTCCTTTCTTTTCGCTATGGTGTTTAGCGTATCTGGTGTTATCCAATATTGTCTCTTTCTTTCCTGTAAACCCAAGCATGACTTGCTGCTTTCCTTGTATATTGTTGAGATGGTGTTAAATCTCTGGTCAACATCATCGGTCTCTGTTCTTTCCTGGCTTTTGATAATCTCATATCTTCTCTTTACGTCGACCACGAAAGCTTTTCTGGTGAGGGGATCCTTCAGTTTCGTGATGTTGTATCTTTTCTGTTTGACTGCAACTGGTCCAGCAGCTCTGAGTTTCACTTTCAGTCTTGCTACTTCTAGGTGATGATCACTTCCCACATCTGCGCCTCTTCTTACTTTCACGTCTTGTAGTGCATGTCTCCATCTGCCATTGATCATTATATGATCTATCTGGTTTCTGTCTCGTCCGTTTGGTGATTCCCATGTTAACTTGTGCACTTCCTTGTGTGGAAAAAGTGTTCCTCCAATGACCAGGTTGTTAATACTGCAGAAGCTTATTAATTTGTCCCCATTCTCATTTGCTGTTCCACTGCCGCATTTCCCCATTACTCTTTCGTTATAATTATTGTGTGCTCCCACTTTCGCATTTAGGTCTCCCATTACTATAATGAGATCGTACCTGGGTGTAGTTTCCATTTCTTTTTGTGCCTGTTGATAGAACTCGTCCTTGATCTCTTCATCGCTGTCGTTTGTTGGTGCATAACATTGTATAATTGTGGTGTTGGTGAACCTCCCTCTTAGTCTTGCTCTTATCAGTCTGTTGTTGATGGGTTTCCATTCCAGTAAAGACCTTTCCATTCCTTTCTTCAGGATAATGGCTACACCTTCGTTGTGCTGACCATCCTCTCTGCCAGAATAAAGTACTGTTTCCCCTGTAGCTGTTTTTATTCTCCCCCTACCTGTCCATCTGCTCTCGCTTATTCCCAGGATATGTATCTTGTAGTTCCTCATCTTTGCTGTGATTTGTCTCAGCTTTCCTGCCTCATTCATAGTTCTGACGTTCCAAAAACCAATTCTGGTTTCGTGTTTTGCGGTCGGGGCATCCGTTTTCATGCCAGTGGCTTCCTTTCTGCTTTCACCACTGTCAGTCATACGAGCCTGAGACTCCGGATGTCCGTCCCGCAGCAAAGTTTTTCCATTTATTGTTGTTTCCGTAACGTGCGATTTTTTTTACATAGACAGGGGTGTCGGCCCTGTGCTAAAACCCCCAACCTGGAGGACCAGAGTACCAGCTTTTGTCTGACCCCTACCCACGCAGACCAGTCCAGCTTGGTTACCAGGAGTAAATCTCCCACTGGCATAGCTCTGGGGATTGTCAGGGTACACAAGCTGCCATACCGCTACAAGATATAGGTACCATTGATGGCAGAAGGACATAATCAGCAATGTGTAATTCATGGTTAGGACAGAATCAGCAATGTGTAATTCATGGTTAGGACATAATCAGCAATGTGTAATTCATGGTTATGACATAATCAGCAATGTGTAATTCATGGTTAAGACAGAATCAGCAATGTGTAATTCATGGTTAGGACAGAATCAGCAATGTGTAATTCATGGTTAGGACAGAATCAGCAGTGTGTAATTCATGGTTATGACAGAATCAGCAATGTGTAATTCATGGTATAACAGAATCAGCAATTTGTAATTCATGGTTAGGGCATAATCAGCAATGTATAATTCAAGGTAGGACAGAATCAGCAATGTATAATTCATGGTTAGGACAGAATCAGCAATGTGTAATTCATGATAGAACAGAATCCGCAATGTGTAATTCATGGTAGGACGTAATCAGCAATGTGTAATTCAAGGTAGAACAGAATCAGCAATGTGTAATTCATGGTTAGAACAGAATCAGCAATGTGTAATTTATGGTTAGGACAGAATCAGCAATGTGTAATTCATGGTTAGGACAGAATCAGCAATGTGTAATTCATGGTTAGGACAGAATCAGCAATGTGTAATTCATGGTTAGGACAGAATCAGCAATGTGTAATTCATGGTTAAGACAGAATCAGCAATGTGTAATTCATGGTTAGAACAGAATCAGCAATGTGTAATTCATGATTATGACATAATCAGCAATGTGTAATTCATGGTTAAGACATAATCAGCAATGTGTAATTCATGGTTAGGACAGAATCAGCAATGTGTAATTCATGGTTAGGACAGAGTCAGCAATGTGTAATTCATGGTTAGGACAGAGTCAGCAGTGTGTAATTCATGGCTAGGACAGAATCAGCAATGTGTAATTCATTGTAGGACAGAATCAGCAATGTCTAATTCATGGTTAGGACATAATCAGCAATGTGTAATTCATCGTAGGACAGAATCAGCAATGCGTAATTCATGGTAGGACAGAACCAGCAGTGTGTAATTCATGGTTAGGACAGAATCAGCTATGTGTAATTCATGGTAGGACATAGTCAGCAATGTATAATTAAAGGTAGGAAAGAATCAGCAATGTGTATTTCAAGGTAGGACATAATCAGCAGTGTGTAATTCAAGGTATGACAGAGTCAGCAATGTGTAATTCATGGTTAGGACATAATCAGCAATTTGTAATTCATGGTAGGACAGAATCAGTAATGTGTAATTCATGGTAGGACTGAATCAGCAATGTGTAATTCATGGTTAGGACATAATCAGCAATGTGTAATACATGGTAGGACAGAATCAACAGTGTGTAATTCATGGTAGGACAGAGTCAGCAATGTGTAATTCATGGTAGGACAGAATCAGCAATGTGTAATTCATGGTTAGGACAGAATCAGCAGTGTGTAATTCATGGTTAGGACAGAATCAGCAATGTGTAATTCATGGTTAGGACAGAATCAGCGATGTGTAATTCAGGGTTAGGACAGAATCAGCAATGTGTAATTCATGGTTGGGACAGAATCAGCAATGTGTAATTCATGGTTAGGACAGAATCAGCAATGTGTAATTCATGTAGGACATAATCAGCAATGTGTAATTCATGGTTAGGACATAATCAGCAATGTGTAATTCATGGTAGGACAGAATCTGCAGTGTGTAATTCATGGTAGGACAGAATCAGCAATGTGTAACTCATGGTAGGACAGAATCAGCAATGTGTAATTCATGGAAGGATAGAATCAATAATGTGTAATTCGTGGTAGGACAGAATCAGCAATGTGTAACTCATTGTAGAACAGAATCCGCAATGTGTAATTCATGGTAGGAATTACACAGTTACCAGTGAAACACAACATCTGTTAGAATCAGAAATACTCTTGAGGCATTTACAAGTAAATTAATATTAGTACTTCACAAAGGTAGTCCTTTTTTGGACTCACAGGACTGTATTTGTGAATCTCACTTTCAAATGAAGAAATGCAGGGTGGTGGGAACAAACAGAAGAAACAGCGAGGATAAACAACAGACCGTGATTGGCTTACCCACGGGTTCGAATTTTTTTGTTTACTGTTCCATACATGAGCAACTCCGCCTAGCTAAAGGAAAGATGAAATAAATTGAATGAAAAACATGTTTTTTTGTCTGCATGGAGAGCTGAAAGGTGAAATTTATAGTAAGAAACACAAATATAACTCGGATTTATCTTATTATTCCGTCCCACTTAATGACGCAATGCTTCTGTTTGTTCTCTATTAACTGTATGTGTGAATCCAACTTTCAAGACAAAGACCTTGATCACTGGTGTCCAGTAAATAGTAGAAGACTAAAACAATAGTATCAAACTTGGGACGGGTTTTGGTATTTATAACATAAATAACACATAAGGAAGGGAAACCCGAGGCCTGTAAACAGTAAATTAATATTAGTAAATTAATATTAGACAAACATAAAGGTATGTTTTCAGGCACTCGTAAGAAATAAAGAAGTAGAACACTTGGACAACAGAAAAACAACAGACGTGAGTGGCTTACCCAGGGTTCGAACCCCGTACCTTCCGTACGACAACTCCGCCTAGCTATCAAGCGAATCACACTGACCCCACGGCCAGCTAGGCATATAATGGAAAAAAGATGCTTTACTGGCTATTTATCAGTAAGAAAACACAAGATAAACACCGGAAGTATTACAGTGGCCAACTCCCCTTAATGACGCATTCACTTTGTTGTTCTCCTATTAACAGTATGTGTCAGTCCAAACAAGACGTGACCTTGATAAAGGGTCCAGTAATAATAGTAGAAGACTAAAGGACAATAGTATAGAACAGTGGGTAGGTTTCTGGTATTGTTTGAACATAAATAACACATAAGGAGGGAAACCCGAGGCCTGTAAACAGTAAATTAATATTAGACAAACATAAAGGTATGTTTTCAGGCACTCGTAAGAAATAAAGAAGTAGAACACTTGGACAACAGAAAAACAACAGACGTGAGTGGCTTACCCAGGGTTCGAACCCCATACCTTCCGTACGACAACTCCGCCTAGCTATCAAGCGAATCACACTGACCCCACGGCCAGCTAGGCATCCCCAAAAAAGATGCTTTACTGGCTATTTATCAGTAAGAAACACAAGATAACACCGGAAGTATACAGTGGCCAACTCAGCCCCTTAATGACGCAATCACTTCTGTTGTTCCTCTATTAACAGTATGTGTCAGTCCAAACAAGACAAAGACCTTGATACTGGGTCCAGTAAATAGTAGAAGACTAAAGGACAATAGTATAGAACAGTGGGTAGGTTTCTGGTATTGTATGAACATAAATAACACATAAGGAAGGGAAACCCGAGGCCTGTAAACAGTAAAATTAATATTAGACAAACATAAAGGTATGTTTTCAGGCACTCGTAAGAAATAAAGAAGTAGAACACTTGGACAACAGAAAAACAACAGACGTGAGTGGCTTACCCAGGGTTCGAACCCCATACCTTCCGTACGACAACTCCGCCTAGCTATCAAGCGAATCACACTGACCCCACGGCCAGCTAGGCATCCCCAAAAAAGATGCTTTACTGGCTATTTATCAGTAAGAAACACAAGATAACACCGGAAGTATACAGTGGGCAACTCAGCCCCTTAATGACGCAATCACTTCTGTTGTTCCTCTATTAACAGTATGTGTCAGTCCAAACAAGACAAAGACCTTGATACTGGGTCCAGTAAATAGTAGAAGACTAAAGGACAATAGTATAGAACAGTGGGTAGGTTTCTGGTATTGTATGAACATAAATAACACATAAGGAAGGGAAACCCGAGGCCTGTAAACAGTAAATTAATATTAGACAAACATAAAGGTATGTTTTCAGGCACTCGTAAGAAATAAAGAAGTAGAACACTTGGACAACAGAAAAACAACAGACGTGAGTGGCTTACCCAGGGTTCGAACCCCATACCTTCCGTACGACAACTCCGCCTAGCTATCAAGCGAATCACACTGACCCCACGGCCAGCTAGGCATCCCCAAAAAAGATGCTTTACTGGCTATTTATCAGTAAGAAACACAAGATAACACCGGAAGTATACAGTGGGCAACTCAGCCCCTTAATGACGCAATCACTTCTGTTGTTCCTCTATTAACAGTATGTGTCAGTCCAAACAAGACAAAGACCTTGATACTGGGTCCAGTAAATAGTAGAAGACTAAAGGACAATAGTATAGAACAGTGGGTAGGTTTCTGGTATTGTATGAACATAAATAACACATAAGGAAGGGAAACCCGAGGCCTGTAAACAGTAAATTAATATTAGACAAACATAAAGGTATGTTTTCAGGCACTCGTAAGAAATAAAGAAGTAGAACACTTGGACAACAGAAAAACAACAGACGTGAGTGGCTTACCCAGGGTTCGAACCCCATACCTTCCGTACGACAACTCCGCCTAGCTATCAAGCGAATCACACTGACCCCACGGCCAGCTAGGCATCCCCAAAAAAAGATGCTTTACTGGCTATTTATCAGTAAGAAACACAAGATAACACCGGAAGTATACAGCCCCTTAATGACGCAATCACTTCTGTTGTTCTCCTATTAACAGTATGTGTCAGTCCAAACAAGACAAAGACCTTGATACTGGGTCCAGTAAATAGTAGAGGACTTAAGGACATTAGTATAGAACAGTGGTAGGTTTCTTGAACATTATAAGGAGGGAACCCGAGGCCTTAAACGCAAAATATTTTGAAAGCGTAAAAATAGTGCTTAAGGGTAAAGTCTTTGATATCTTTACAATATTATTATTGGATTCTTGTTACTTCCCTTGAAAGTTGTGTGTGTCGGCTCTTTCGATCAAACTCCGCGGATAAATCCATTTTACTGCGATTTATTCGTTGTTTGGGTAATAATAGATTGTTCTTGCTTCAGAATATCTATGGCCTGAATTTTATGTGTATTGTTTGTCTGAGTAGGACGAGTCTGTCTTATATCTGTATATCTTTACATATCTAAGTCGAACTATATGTTCTGTTGTCTCTAGAGAGGTCGAAGGCTATTCGGCGGATGTGTCGCTAGAGTGTGGTGTGATTTGGCTTCGTCCTGATAGGGACTGTGTTTTTCCATGTCGGCCTGTCGCCGGGGGAAAAAGTGATCTCAGTATTTGTGGGGAAGGTGATAGTCGTCTAAACCTATCGTGTATGCTTTACCCCAGTGTTTAGTCGTATTGCCAAGGAATGGCAGTTTCATATTTCCTATACCAAGGTAATCAAAGATACTCTTATGAACTCTCGATCGAAGCCACCATTTTCGATAGTTACGATTTGAATGTCTAAGAGAATATATTTGACTCGATGAAAACGACTTCGATTCCTAGCAGCACTATATCCTGTAGATTGCAGTCAATTGTTCATGATCAAATCTACAGAGCAATGAAATGTTTTATGAATGACTAACTTTAGGACAGATTCATTATCTGTATCCAAACGTGAGTGACAGCTCACGAGTGAAGCCATCTTGGAACCAAAACATGTAGTGACTTTCAAGAAGAGAAAAGGGATGCCCGTATTATCGCTTGTTTAGTCCAGAGATCACTGCTACACATGAGAACCCTTTATTAGCGGTTCAATATTATTATATGGAAAAATATGTGCTGAACATTATGTTGAAGAATCGTCGCTAGACGAGATTAGGTTTAGAAGCCATCTGAAATATTGTTTATAAGCTGACGTGCTCAGTCAGTGAAGTCAGATGATATATATGTATGGGCGATACTGAGTGCTTGGCTACTGACAGTCCATTATAATATTAATCTACATGAGTGCCCATGTAACATTGCAAGACCATTTATCCACTGTACTATGATGTATTATGGCAACCTGTGATTTGTCACTATCTGTGCTGTCGAGTGTGTACGTCCAATTAAACTTTAGAAAAGGTACACAGTCGTTGGTGTCGATGATTTCCAGCCATACATGAGTGTGAGAAAAGAACATTTTTTTGTCAACACCACGAACCTTTATCATCATTCGCACATTATACACTCAATCCATGTCTACACACCACTGCGTAGGTCAAGTTGACATTCCATACACTACAGTGGAGCAAACAACACCATAGAGATCTTATCAACTGATGATGATGATGATGTCTGCTTCCATCCACTTATATCTATCTTTTGGTGGATATCATTAACGGGAATAAAAATCCAACGTTATCACCTTTATCAACTGGTGGACCAGCTTTCTGGGTTTGACCTCGCAGAAGTTCAGAAGTCAACAGATTACCGATACCAGACCGTTTCCTGTGGCTGATACGACACACTTGCAGTATTGGTTTGCTCTTTGTCAACACTTCGTCACGTGACCTGTCAGGTGAATGCAGTATGTAGGTCAGCGTTGTTGACATTTTTTACATTAGACATTATAGAGTTTCACAGAACAGTTGGATCAATTCTTGTCAATGTTAACAGGAAGACAGTATGAGTGAACTAAGAAGTCCTATTTTCATCGATGGATCTTCTTGTTTTCCATATATGAACTTTAATATTTAAGGCCAGAATGTTTAATTGAATAAAGTGGCAGTTTGTTTGTTTTCATAAAAATAACTTTGCCATTACTGTAAGACTGAGCCTATTTTGCAACACATACTATCATACACATAATTTATATATATTTATGTTTACATGTTATTTGTTTGTATAGTATGTTAGTTTCTATGTCAGCGGGTTGTGTTTAAGGTTGGGCGGCGTCCTCACAACAGAATATCCCACGTCATAGAGGGTCCGTTGTGGGCGTTTTCTATAGGTGCAATTTTCTTGATTGAAAATTTGCTGCGACAACTGTTGCTTTTGTGTTAGCTGTGAAGTCTGTAATTATTGTTATTTTTGTAATATTTCTTTGTTCTTTAGTTTTGTTTTGATTTGTTTGTAATTTGTTGGTCTAACCTTTTCTATCTTTCAGTTCTATTCACAATTTATATTCATATATTGTGACGTCATTTGTGTTGTTATTCTTTGCAGATTCAGTGATTATTTTCATTGATTTCCCTATTTGATTTATTTTGATTTCTGCAAACGTTCTTGTATTGTCAGTCCTATTTGTACTTTATGTATTCTGTTGGTTGACATATGTTTTATATAGGTATATTTCATAAGACACAATTGCCTGTGCACTGCACTTGGATTATGGTATAAACCAGTACCTGATTATTATTACTATTATACAAGACCTTATTAAAGGCTTGTGACCCACAGATATTGGGATAGTATACTGATTAATCAAGTCATTGAGAACTTGTGGTATTATTATTGATTCAGGTGATTAGTATTATTGTTAGACATCATGGCTACATTAGAATACTTCATTACACAAGGGAAAGCCCTTGATAAGACTGGTCAACAATTAGAACAATGGGCTGTTGCTCAATATGACAAAGCATTAGCTGCAGAAGAGAGAAGAGCTATGGCAGAAGAGAAAAGATTAGCTGCAGAAGAAAGAAAAGCTATGGCGGAAGAGAAAAGATTAGAAAGAGAAGCTGAGGCTGCTGCTGAACAAAAGAAATTGCAGATGCAGGTGGAGGAAAGGAGATTTGAAGCTGAACAAAAAAAAATTGGAAAGAGAAGCTGCGGCTGAACAAAAAAGATTAGACAGTGAAGCTGAACAAAAAAGATTAGACAGGGAAGCTGAACACAAAAGATTAGACAGGGAAGCTGAACAAAAAAGATTAGACAGAGAGGCTGAAGAAAAAAAAGCAATAAGAGAACATGAATTTGAGTTAGAGAAATTGAGATTGACATGTATGAGTAATGTTAATCAGGCATCTAGTGGTAATGATAAACCTTCTACTTACAAGGTTAAGGTTCCACCGTTCAATCAGTCCAGTGACGATATTACATTCTGGCTGGATAGATTTGAACGTTCTTGTCGTACACATAATGTGGATAAATCACAATACGCTAATCAATTATCAGAAAACTTGAAAGGTGAATCTTTGACTAGATTATGCCTTGTAGGAGAAGCAGATAAGGATAATTATGATGTCATTAGGGCGGCTTTGATAAAAAAATATCAGCTAAGTGAGGAAGGCTATCGCCTTTTATTTAAAACGATGGTACCTGAGACGGGTGTAGAATTCTCAGAATTCACTGCAAAGGCACGTCTCACAGTTGATCGTTGGATTGAGCTTTCCAAAACAGAAAAAAACGTATGAAGGACTTATGGATTTGTTGCTCAGAGATAAGATTATGTCATGTGTGAACAAACCTTTCCTTGAATTTATACATGAGCGTAAACCTAAATCTCTAAAAGAAATGGAAGAATATTGTTCCCAATATGTCACTGCACACCCCGACGTGACTTTTGGCAACACTAAGATTAAGGAGAGTATGCCAGTTGCTTCAGCAACACCATACAATCCCAATTATTCACACAGATTTCAGGGACCTCAAAACAGATTTGATAAAAAAGGTAACCATAATAGTTATCAAAACCAAGGTAACCAAACATTTCAGGGTTCTTCTTCAAAGAACTGGAGACGACCTGATAGCTCTCGACACAGGGGTGGTCATAATTATAGGAATTTCCGTAGAGGAAGTAATTATAGAAACTATCAGGGTTATCCGTCTTGGAGTCAACAAGATCATAATTACAGAGATACTCATTATAATGAATATGATAATGGTAACCAAGGGAACTATGACTCAAACCCAAATAGGGGTTACAATAGAGGTAACAATAACTACAGAGGTGATAATAACCGAGGTAGATCTCAAAACAAAAGACATAAACCACATTTTCAGGCAAACTCTGCACAACAAGAGTCCCATGAAGCCTATAAACAGAGTAAAGATAATAATGATGCTAGTAATATGGCATGTGCCGCTTTTGATTTTGGGAGAGCATCTCAGTGCCCCCAATGCAAAACGTTATTTGAGCCAACCACAGTGTCTACTTTAAGCTGTGGCCATCCTCTTCCTGCTCTTCCAGCATCAGTCGCGCATGATGGAAGAGGTTCTCTTGTCTTACATAAGGGTTTAGTGAATAACAATCCAGTCTCTGTGCTATTTGATTCTGGATGCACCACAATTGGTGTTAGGCAGTCACTCGTAGATCCTTCCCGTGCCACTGGACAAGTAGTCAAATGTGTAACATTTGGCGGCACATTAGAGAAATACTCTACTGCTATCATTAGGATTGCTACTCCTTTCTTTACAGGAGATGTACACGCATGTCTTCTTCCGAATCCGATCGCTGACCTCATCATCGGTCGCATTCATGGAGTCAAGGAATGCACTCCGCAACAAATTTCCACGTGGGAAAGGCAAAACATGCAGTTTGCTAACGCTGTAGTCACTAGAGCTCAGGCTCTTAATATGCCTCAAACTTCATCTATTGAAGATAATGAAGTGCATAACCAAGATAATCCCTTGGTAATTTCTCGTGACTCGTTTATAAAACAGCAAGAAGATGATCCCACTCTGAAGAAATTCTTCATTCTTGCAACTAAAGGTGATCCGAATAAAGACACAAGTCGTAAATCGTGGATTACAAAGAAGAATGGCGTACTTGTACGTATGGTTCAAGACTCCATTACGTCAAGTCATTCTCAAATCCTGGTTCCCAAGAATTTGAGAGTTAAAATTTTGCAGCACGCTCACGACTCTCAGTGTGCTGGACACATGGGTTTTTCCCGTACTAAGTCAAGAGTCCTTGCGGCTTTCTTTTGGCCATTGGTAAACAAGGACATACGTATTTATTGTCGATCTTGTAAAGTATGTCAGGAAGTTAAATCCAAAGGTCCACGGCATGCTGCACCCATTCAGGCGGCGGACATTCCTATTCGGCCGTTTCAAAAAATGGCCATAGACATTATTGGTCCATTTAAGATCAAGTCTGCCAGAGGACATCAGTTTATCTTGACGTGTGTTGATATGTGCACACGTTGGCCAGAGGCTATTCCTCTGAAGAGCATTACTACTGCTGATATTGCAGATGCTCTTTGGCTTATATTTTCTCGTCTGGGGTTCCCCGGAGAGATATTGTCAGACCATGGCACCCAACTAATATCAGATACCATGTCTCAAGTAATGTCTACTCTGCAGATAGATAGATCTTTAAGTAGTATCTACCATCCAATGTCTAATGGTATGGTCGAACGCCTTAATAGAACACTTAAAAAACTTACTGGGGAAGATAACTGAGGATCATCCTCAAGACTGGGACAGAGTTTTACCTGCGGCCCTCTTCGCTTACAGAGAGGTACCCAATGAACATACGGGATTTTCTCCCTTTGAACTCGTCTTTGGCGCGCGTCCGCGTGGCCCTATGTCGTTGCTTCACGATCTCATAACATCTGACAATATTGACGATGACACAAAGTCATCCTACGAATATGTCATCGCGTTGAGACAAAAAATTATCGAAGCATGCAAATTAGCAACTTCTTCTTCTGAATTTGCGAAACAGAAGGCAAGGCAATTTGCCAATAAGAATAGATGCTTACGACAACTTTGTCCTGGTGACAAAGCATTTGTATTACTACCTTGTAGGGAAAACAGATTACTTATTTCTTGGAAAGGTCCGTACGATATAATATCAAAAATTTCCGATGTCGACTATATTGTCGATATTGATGGGAAGCATAAAACCTTCCACATCAATATGCTTACTGAATTCCATGAACGTCCGGATTATTTGCAACCCATTTTCCAAGCAACGGACAATTCTCCAGTACAACATGGTCATTACTCATCACTGTCCGTGATACAGGATGAGAAAACAAGTTTTTCAGATGTAAATCTTCCTCTTCCAATGATCCCACTTCATTCCAGTGAATCATGGAAGAACGTTACTGTCTCTCCTGATTTGTCTCTAGGAGAACAGCGACAAGTTTCAACTATGTTGCAAACATTTCAGGATGTACTCACTGACATCCCTGGACAAACGAATGTCATTCAACATGACATTGTTCTAACTGACCATACTCCTATTAGGGTTAGACCTTATCCTATACCTATACATTTTCAAGCACAGGTCGAGAAAGAGTTGGATGAGATGATAGATTTGAAAATAATCGAACCATCCACCTCTGCATATTCTTCGCCGATGGTTATTGTGCGTAAAAAAGACAATAACATACGTCTTTGCGTTGACTATCGAAAATTGAATCAAGTAACTAAGTTCGATGCCGAACCTATGCCTTTACTGGAAGAGCTACTTACTCGACTCTCCAAATCTCATTTTTTCACTAAACTTGATTTGTCTAAAGGATATTGGCAAGTTCCTTTATCTGAACGCGCCAAACCTCTCACGGCTTTTTCAACACCTAGAGGTTTGTTCCAATGGAATTTTATGCCTTTCGGTCTTATGAACGCACCAGCTACATTCGTACGCATGATGCGCCGAATCCTATCTTATCGGTCAGATGTCATTGCATATCTAGACGACATCTGTCTTTTCAGCGATACTTGGGAAGATCACTATTCAGGGTTAGATGAATTGCTGTCTACTTTGCGTGAGCACAACCTGACAGCGAAACCCTCTAAAGCCTATATTGGTTTTAGCGAAATTTCTTTCCTAGGCCACCGAGTTGGTCATGGTTTCCTAAAGACAGAGGACCATAATACTAGTAAGATACTTAACATCTCAATCCCTAAGACTAAAAAACAGGTGAGAAGTCTGTTAGGTCTTATTCAATTTTATGGCAGATTCATTCAGAATCTATCCTCTATCATGGCACCTCTCTCAACACTTCTAAAGAAAGGTTCGCCTAATGTGGTCCACTGGTCTCAGGAATGCCAATGCTCTCTGGATAAGATTAAAACATTGTTTTCAACACCACCTATTTTAGTGCTACCTACTAAAGATAAGACATTCGTTCTTCGTAGTGACGCTTCATCCACTGGGATTGGAGCGGCACTAATGCAAGAGTACTCTGGAACTCTGCATCCTGTAATGTATATTTCCAGAAAACTTAATGCGGCAGAAAGGAATTATTCGGTTTTAGACCGTGAGCTATTAGCTATGGTTTGGTCGATCCTCAAACTACAGAGATTCCTTCTAGGCGCACATTTCATAGTAGAAACCGACCAAAAAGCTCTTACTGCTATACAGAGTAAGAATTTGAAGAGCTCGAGGTCTACTCGATATGCAATTGCTCTTCAACCTTTTCATTTCTCTGTGCGAGCTATTCGTGGATCAGATAATGTGATGGCAGACATTCTGTCAAGATGCCCACATGATTCCACATAACTATTAGGGCTTAGACTTCTTGATATGTCTAGTTCTATAGTAGTTCCTTTTCTATATCATGATAGATACACATTTGTAATTTAATAATATAATGATTGTATCACTACATAGCGGTTCATTGATGTTTATTCACCGCTGTGCTTTGATGATTTTTTCTTCATAAATCATAAATTTAAGATATCTAATACGAAATGATGATATGAATTTTTTAGGCATTGTGTAATTGCCAGAATTGTATTATACTTTGATGACACCTTCCTGGAAAAATATACTTGTAGAGAAATAATTTCTCTCAGTTTATGAGACACATTCTCACCAGTCGCTCCATAAGTCGACTTAGCCTCATATTAGGCGTTATAGGTATTCCTGATATTTTCATCTGCGCATTATTCATGCGTTGTGAGCCTATTGTACGTTGCTCCTAGATGTATTTCAAAAAGAAAAAAAAAGTTCCATTTTTTTTTTTCCCGGGAGGTGTGGTAAGACTGTTACGTGCAGTCTTTGATATCTTACAATATTATACATTGGTATTCTTGTTATCTTCGCAAATATTTTGAAAGCAAAATAGTGCTTAAGGGAAAGTCATTATTGAGTTACTTCCCTTGAAAGTTGTGTCGGCTCTTTCGATCAAACTCCGCGGATAAATCCATTTTACTGCGATTTATTCGTTGTTTGGGTAATAATAGATTGTTCTTGCTTCAGAATATCTATGGCCTGAATTTATGTGTATTGTTTGTCTGAGTAGGACGAGTCTGTCTTATATCTGTATATCTTTACATATCTAAGTCGAACTATATGTTCTGTTGTCTCTAGAGAGGTCAAAGGCTATTCGGCGGATGTGTCGCTAGAGTGTGGTGTGATTTGGCTTCGTCCTGATAGGGACTGTGTTTTTCCATGTCAGCCTGTCGCCGGGGAAAAAGTGATCTCAGTATTTGTGGGGAAGGTGATAGTCGTCTAAACCTATCGTGTATGCTTTACCCCAGTGTTTATTCGTATTGCCAAGGAATGGCAGTTTCATATTTCCTATACCAAGGTAATCAAAGATACTCTTATGAACTCTCGATCGAAGCCACCATTTTCGATAGTTACGATTTGAATATCTAAGAGAATATATTTGACTCGATGAAAACGACTTCGATTCCTAGCAGCACTATATCCTGTAGATTGCAGTCAATTGTTCATGATCAAATCTACAGAGCAATGAAATGTTTTATGAATGACTAACTTTAGGACAGATTCATTATCTGTATCCAAACGTGAGTGACAGCTCACGAGTGAAGCCATCTTGGAACCAAAACATGTAGTGACTTTCAAGAAGAGAAAAGGGGATGCCCGTATTATCGCTTGTTTAGTCCAGAGATCACTGCTACACATGAGAACCCTTTATTAGCGGTTCAATATTATTATATGGAAAAATATGTGCTGAACATTATGTTGAAGAATCGTCGCTAGACGAGATTAGGTTTAGAAGCCATCTGAAATATTGTTTATAAGCTGACGTGCTCAGTCAGTGAAGTCAGATGATATATATGTATGGGCGATACTGAGTGCTTGGCTACTGACAGTCCATTATAATATTAATCTACATGAGTGCCCATGTAACATAACATTGCAAGACCAGTTATCCACTGTACTATGATGTATTATGGCAACCTGTGATTTGTCACTATCTGTGCTGTCGAGTGTGTACGTCCAATTAAACTTTAGAAAAGGTACACAGTCGTTGGTGTCGATGACTTCCAGCCATACATGAGTGTGAGAAAAGAACATTTTTTGTCAACACCACGAACCTTTATCATCATTCGCACATTATACACTCAATCCATGTCTACACACCACTGCGTAGGTCAAGTTGACATTCCATACACTACAGTGGAGCAAACAACACCATAGAGATCTTATCAACTGATGATGATGATGTCTGCTTCCATCCACTTATATTTATCCTTTTGGTGGATATCATTAACGGGAATAAAAATCCAACGTTATCACCTTTATCACTGTACATATAGTTTATTCAACATGGCACATACGAAGGAACGATACGATCATAGTTACAGATTATAGGTACAAAATGTCATACTTTGAAGTTGCTGATCATTCTTAGTGATTCTTCAAGAATTAAGTCTTATAAACATCCACAACAATCTATTCAGGTTCGAGTTCTGAATCGGCTAACCTCTCTTTACATCCATGCCACGACTTTGGCATTGAAGCATGTACGGCATTTAAAATATGAAGCATACGAATAAATAAACTGGTTTACACGTAGGTATTATTGCTCTACGGTAATCTAATATGACCACCGACTCCGTCTGTCCATTCTAGGAAATTACATGCTAAGATGACTTCCCGCTAGACTACAACTGGGAGCGGCCTGATACTTTAGTTTACGGCAATAAATATACAAATATAACCGGGGCGACACTTACATGATCCTTCCATCATTGGCTTCGTCAAGAATACCAATTGAATCAATATAACATACTGGCTTATACAAAACTGCCAGAAAATTCCAATAATATATATCTCGGACATAACAAAGTCCGCACTGCCCCGTTCAAAACATGACGTCACAATCCCCAAACTAGGTTACCCGTGCGTCCAAAGCAACTCACACTGCATTGTGCACGTCAGTGCATGAATCAATCGAACGCACAAATAATAAAATATATAAAGACTGGTGCGTACATTTGGCAGGACCGAAGACTACCCCCTTAGGTAATAAATGTACGTAACAGCTCCCTTATCACCTCCCCTTAAAAAAAATTAATTCTATTAATTTTTTTTTAACTTAGTACCCGAGAGAGGTGAGTCAAAACTACAACAAGATATATGAAATGCATAAAGTTATATCATATTAAGAAAAGAATATTAAACGAAATGAATATAACTAAATGATAGTATGCATTAAAGCACACATCCACAAACGACCTACTTTGGAACGATGTGGTAAAACAAGTTTGAAAATGAAAAAATGAAAAAAACCATTAAAAAAAAAGATGATAATAAAATTGAACTAAGTTTTCAACAAAAAAATCGAAATATGTGATTTCAAATGAAAATGAACAGCAAAGCTGATGATAATCAATGATAAGAGAATCAATAAAACAGAAAATTTTAAAATACAACATGCAAAATGAAACAAAGCATAATTAAACACTTTAAGAAGCAACACACTTACTATTTTCTAACACTAGTAAGTTTGACTAGTTATCTAAAAGTGAGATATCATGTAGTGGGATACGTGAATACACGTATTGCGAGACACTAATAAAGTTAGTAGATGTGTGATTTATAATCAATCAAATCGATTAAATTGAATTAATCTAATTTATATATTCCTTAAAACCTACCCACTGTTCTATACTATTGTCCTTTAGTCTTCTACTATTTACTGGACCCAGTATCAAGGTCTTTGTCTTGTTTGGACTGACACATACTGTTAATAGGAGAACAACAGAAGTGATTGCGTCATTAAGGGGCTGTATACTTCCGGTGTTATCTTGTGTTTCTTACTGATAAATAGCCAGTAAAGCATCTTTTTTTGGGGATGCCTAGCTGGCCGTGGGGTCAGTGTGATTCGCTTGATAGCTAGGCGGAGTTGTCGTACGGAAGGTACGGGGTTCGAACCCTGGGTAAGCCACTCACGTCTGTTGTTTTTCTGTTGTCCAAGTGTTCTACTTCTTTATTTCTTACGAGTGCCTGAAAACATACCTTTATGTTTGTCTAATATTAATTTACTAATATTAATTTACTGTTTACAGGCCTCGGGTTTCCCTTCCTTATGTGTTATTTATCTTCATTGTATAGAACGTTCTTTCTTTTTGCCTGACCTATTCTGCTCTTCACTTCTGAGATGCATCTTCCATCAATTGTTATTAATGTGCCCATGTATTTGAATCTATTGACCTGTTTTAAAACTAAAACTGATTCATGATTGTACAAGAGAAAATACGACGGTAGTTTCCTGTTGCTTATCGTCAGTTTGTGTACGGTTGTCTGACTTAGCCTTTGACTAAAAAGTCCAACCCACAAGGTTGTGAGGGGGGAAGAACCATCTCGCTGGTTGTCACATCATAAAGCTTCACAGGTGATTTGATACAGACAGTGTCCCTCACAACTATCCCACCTCGCCCTCACTGACAACCACTTGTTTTTGTTCACGGCTGATTATTCAGTATTTACAGCTAACTTTTGTAGCTAGAGGCCATTCAACCATCAGCCACCCGGTTGACGCGCCTGGTAGAAGAACAGATTCCTTCCCCAGGAAAGTTTTTCTATATATTCTTATTAATATGAGAAGACTCAGCTGTATTTGATAAAGGGGCGTTTTTATTTCTTGAGTGTTATTGTCTTTGTAGTCTAAACTGGCTTTCCCAATGTTATGCGAAATGTCCAAGATCCTTGAGTTGTACTTTTGCTGTACATTGACACTTTCTTGTGATTGTGTCTTTTTGAGTTGTACTTTTGCTGTACATTGACACTTTCTTGTGATTGTGTCTTTTTGAGTTGTACTTTTGCTGTACATTGACACTTTCTTGTGATTGTGTCTTTTTGAGTTGTACTTTTGCTGTACATTGACACTTTCTTGTGATTGTGTCTTTTTGAGTTGTACTTTTGCTGTACATTGACACTTTCTTGTGATTGTGTCTTTTTGAGTTGTACTTTTGCTGTACATTGACACTTTCTTGTGATTGTGTCTTTTTGAGTTTTACTTTAGCTGTACATTGACACTTTCTTGTGATTGTGTCTTTTTGAGTTGTACTTTTGCTGTACATTGACACTTTCTTGTGATTGTGTCTTTTTGAGTTGTACTTTTGCTGTACATTGACACTTTCTTGTGATTGTGTCTTTTTGAGTTGTACTTTTGCTGTACATTGACACTTTCTTGTGATTGTGTCTTTTTGAGTTGTACTTTTGCTGTACATTGACACTTTCTTGTGATTGTGTCTTTTTTGAGTTGTACTTTTGCTGTACATTGACACTTTCTTGTGATTGTGTCTTTTTGAGTTGTACTTTTGCTGTACATTGACACTTTCTTGTGATTGTGTCTTTTTGAGTTGTACTTTTGCTGTACATTGACACTTTCTTGTGATTGTGTCTTTCTCTAAATTATTATGTCACTCTTTCTTGGTTTCTTCTTATCCTCTTCTAGCGTCTGCTCTTCTCCATTTCTCTCTGTTCATTCTGCTAACGCCACTCCTCCATTTCTCTCTTTTTTTTTCATTTCCTCTTTTCTGCGGGTAAGTCCTCTCCCTTCTTTTTCTCCTTATAGCTGCCCTTTCCTCCTCTCTCTCTCTCTTCCTTTCTTCTAACTTTTTATGTCTTTAGATTATCATTTCTCCTTGCTCCTCTGTTTCTGTATTTATCTATTGCCTCCTCGCCTCTCTATGTTTCATTATATCTACCTTTCCCTCATCTATATTGTCTTGTCTTGTCTTGCTTTCCTACTCTCAGTTGTCATGGGATTTCACCCTTGCTCAGCAGTGATGGTCCAACAATGGCCAAAGTTCAAGGTTACCTATCTACTGAGGATCTTCAAAGATATTTACCTTTCCCTCAAGATTAATCTTTGTAGAGATTTGAAAACAAGGATGATGCTTCAATTCTAGAGAGCCTCGTAGGAATATTTTTAATCAAGTAGTACAGCTGATATTATCCAGGCCGTAATAAACTTTTTATCTTCCCAGAAATTCTATAAGGAGAAGAAAATGTTGCTCGTTTGATGAGCCTCAAAGTGATTTAAATAATTCAAATATTATTTCAATAGCTCTGTTTATATGTATTTAAAATGACTGAGACATGCGGGTGCAGTTCCCTAAAAAAATGATTAAATCAACTATAAATTTGTATATTTATAGATAGCAAATTTAATAATCAATTATTGTTAACAGTGTATAATAAATAAGGGGGGGGGGGGGCGTTGCTGCCGTTGTTGCAGCAGTTTTTGCAGGCCGTTTTCTATTCTGTTATCACTGGGTCATATCTTATAGAATATTGTTCCATGTATTATTAATAAATCAATTATTAATATCTTGCCATTTTCATTGTTCTTTCATTCAATTGGTTTTATCGTGCTCTTGTTGGTAAATCACGCGAAGGTGGGAGAAGAAGATTGTGAACATAATAATAGTTGAATTCCAACTGTTAATCGATTGATAAGTCCTCTATCGAGTCCACACATTTTAATATACCGTTTTACACATACACAATCCACACATGTTGGTTATGAAGAAAATACATATTCAATTTAGATCCTACGTCGTATATGATCTATCTGCAAATCAGTCCTTGTCAAATACCATGAATTACTATAGGCAGAACATCATAACTATATGTACGCGCGGTTGGTGATCCCAACGGCCGACAGTGAGATTATGCGTCTGGCAAATATACACTAATATGGACTGTTAATTCATCCCGTCCTAGGTTTAGTTAATTACCAAACTGTAACATTTCATCTCTTTTCATAATAACAGTGGACTGACCCACGTCCATCCTGAAATACAACATAACTGTGCGGCACTCCATGCCCGACACTAGAAGAACATAAGGACACGTCTTTACAGCTCGACGGTCATACAAAAAGGGTACCGTCTCTTGGTCACGGTGCGTGACCTACCAACGCTAACACGTCATAGCGTTCAATAGTCTAATAATATTTTACATTATATTAAATGCTGTAACCCCTAAAATTGCATGCTGCCAACCACTAGCAGACGATGCCAATTAAAATACCGTAACAGGGGGATGTGATGTAGGAAATTTTAGCCTTTAAAGATTCATCAATGTGATGGTCAGTAAGGTGTCGGTTGGCTTCTACTTCAGCCGATGCTTGTTCTTTGTGGGTTATAGACTGGTTCTTCTTATTACTGGTAAAGTTTGGTGGCCACAACACGTCCCTTCTAGTATAGTGAGGTAATTACAAAGATGGTCCAGCGTCTGTTAAGACCCGTCTACTGTTGGTGTCTAGCTTAGACTGATGGCCATTTGTACCACACACCTGTTCCACAGACTAGTGCTACCAATTGTACCAGCGACTAGTATCATGAAATAAGAAAGAAACAAATATCCCTCCTGAGTATTAGGTCTCCTTACACGAAAATCCGGTGTCCCTCCCTTTCATTCCACCATCCTATCTGCCGCAGAACCTTACTCTCTCTGAGTATTAATGTTAATCCCAGTGAGCACAAAACACCCATTGCATTTATATAAAAAATGTTTACATTTACATTTGCACTCGTTAAAAAGGTTAATATAATAATTATGTACATTATTTCTGTCATTATTCACTCCCTGCTCTATGTGTAACTTGGGACTACCTCTGCTTTTCGTTTTCTATGAGAAACCTGCATGAAGGAGTCACCAGCTTTTGCAGTGGTGGTTCATGAAACTATCATTCTATATGTTGAGGTTGCCAGCTTCTTATGTGTGATCGCATGACCGACTACCATAGCATGTATTCGTTCTAGTAACTAGTTATAATAAAACATAAGAAATTACTATTAACTATAGAAAGTAAACAGTGCATGTTACGCACAGATCTTCATTTTTTCTAAAGTCATTATATGATCATTTTTTTTAATTCAAGACATTGTATGATCATTTTTTGCTAAAGACATTGTGTTATTAGATTGACTGAAATGTACACTTTAATTTGTTTCGGTCAAAGCTAGATAACTCTGGATATTGAGATTATCTTTTGATATGATGTTTCCTCCTCTTGAGACGAGACACGGTTCGGTCCATAGTTTTTTGAACGAAGTGTGACCATTCTCCTTATTTGGTAGTATCGGTCAACTGTTGTTGGAATGTCTGAAACCTGTGTTGAGGTCTCTGTTCATGTCCAAATAAGGCTCGATCTAGTTGAATCTGTATCTCGAATGTTCCTAGATCGTCTTGTTTGATTGACTATTCAAGTGTATAGGTTCTGCGCATGTCCGGACGCTGGGCGTCTGGGAAGTTTCTTTATCTTTGGAGACGATGTAAAGCTGTGAAGCAGGGAAGACGCGTTCTGGCGTCTCTGTGATTTTGTTAGGGAATTAGGAGCCTTATTGTGAGATAGTTAGCTTACAAGGTCCTTCCCTTGAGTATTCTAAAAACGCCTGGAGGCGTATGTTTTCTGTGGTGTGGATTTTCGAACGAAGGTAATGCCTCATTTACATCCAATCTGTAACTTTACTTTATGTTTGACAATGGTCGATCTCTGCTCACGTATGCATTACAGAAAGGAAGGTTCTTCTAATAGAAGTCACGCCCCAGGTATCTTCATACCTGAAATCTATATATACACGGGTCATACTCAGCCCGAAGGACAGTTCTTTGTTCTATGAACGTCGCTGTGTGTCAGCGAATATGCCTACGTCAAGGTTAGACTTAGGAATGCCTGTAAAGGTCAGTTTGACCTGCACTCCTGGAATGCCATCCTCGTGCGAATTATGATTTGACTCGTTTAGCACATCTGAACAGTAAGAGGATTTTTTGTTGATGTACTTTTGTATTTGGAGCCAACCATATAATCCCTTGGCGCCACATCATCATCTTTAGAATATGCCAAATGCATTGATGAACTATGTATGCTGATATTCGTGAATGTCATGACATTGCCCTATTGTGAACTGGATGTACGTACTTGTACCTGTGACGTCACAATAAATGATAAAAAAACGTCCAGAGCAGTTTACCCATTTATGACTTCACATGTCGTACCCTACGTGCTGTACTCTGTGAACTACATCACTACTATATACAGCAACAACAACAACGCAAAACCAGATAAGACACCCTACATCTACAACTATAATTTTACTGGTGTCGATAGGGGTGGTAATTGAAGTCAGCCTTAATCCACCCTTATCAGTGCAGTTACGACATTTCGTAGTTAACCAAAAACACGAGATACATTGAGTATAGAATGACATAAAAACGAAACTGAAACTATGAAAAACGCTACTTTCGGCGGGGGTTGCCATAGCAAATAGTGACGTAAATGGGAAAAGCCTTACTCCCTGTAAGATCGCTTGATAGAATGACCAGTAAATAAATTAACAAAATAATCGTTTGTCCAATGAAACGGTAGCTAGAATCGCGCACCGAAAGATGCCCAGAAATAATTTTGTGGTAGTTGTAAAAATGAGTCCTTGCATATAGGATGTGATTATAACCTTGCGTGGCGAACAACCTGGCGTTCCCCCGGTCTGTCACAAAAAGTCCAAGGCTCCTACGTTGAGATATTCAACAAGAACCTTGGTGTATTTCCTTACTCTTCAAGTATTTGCAGACGCAAGAAAGTATTTTCTTCATTTCAAGAAAACTCTGTATGAAACAGATTTCTTACTTTGTGGTACACAAGCAAGTACGCCTCGCACAAACATTTTTTATATCAACACAAGTCTAAGAAATGCTATAATCAAGTAAGGCAACGAATGAAGCCAGTATCGATAAATACAAAGATAGTAGAGGATCCTCCACCCAAGGCGCCACATATGAGTATAGCTTCAATAGAGAAAATTGAGGAAGCTACAGATGTTAAGGAATATTATAATCCCTGTTTGATTGAAGTAAAAGATAACAGATTTACTATACATGAAACGAATTCTATATCTGAGAACCATTGTAGCTTCTGATTTGTACAAATGTTGCTGTTATGTGGAAAAGCTTCCATGGTTCAATAATACTTGATATTTTATCAAAGAAGTTACTCAGGATTCTTTACAGTTGAGCTAGACCCTTAGTTGTGAATCTGTATCAAGTGTTGTACTGTATCAATTATCATCACCACTACTACCTCACACAACTACATCATAAGAGGAACGAACCAACCTTGGTCCAAATAGATTGAAACCAAGAAATTAATCTCCCTGGCGGACTTTAAGCCAGTCAACTACTAACTTGGAATACACAGATAAAACATCACCATTAACCCAAATCAAATAAGTCTTAAACAATTGACCTGCCACATATGAACCTGGACATCCACTAGCAATTTTCACATATTAATAATGCAAAATATAGAAATATAAAATGTACAACATACCACTGATTACGTAGGGAGGATACAGACTTCTGGCTCAGGAAAATAGTTTCGGTAAATTGGTGAAGATGCCTCTTACACGTGGTCTGGGGTATTACTTCAACTAGGATCCCACTATGACTGTGCGTTCAGGTTCCTAGGATTTCGGGTTTTCCGTATTAGTAAATGTAGATTTTTCTTACTATGTAAGTCCAGAAGATGCTCAAATACGTTGTCTGGTCCTTTAAATTAGAATCATGATTCTATTCCTTAACCTGGCTTGTCTGACTGTCTTCTTGACGAGTTGAATTAGCAGTGTTCTAATATTAAAATGGGAGCCGCGGTAGCATAGTGGTTAGTGCACTGGCTTCCTAGCGCAGTGGTCTATGGTTCGATCCCCAAATGAGGCGGAAAAATTTTTAGGCCACAAACGGCTCCTGGGTCGACCCAGCCCCAAATGGGTACCAGAGCTACTCTGGGAAGGTTAAGGCGGCCGGCGTGATGCCGACCACATCACCCCTCGTGTGCCGACGGTCAAGATAATATGGGCCTAACACCATATTCCCAATATGCCTCAATGGGCGTGTAACGGGTTCCTTTACCTTTTAATATTAAAATGTTGTAGATTTTAAGCGCCACTCGGCCCACCCATCCACATTGCTACGTGAAGTAAAGTCCAATCAGAGATGTTGTATTTTAACATTTCAAATGCCAAACCAATAGCAATCAACTGGCGTATTTTGATAGAGGCTATCCCTACTCCCCTCTCATGAGAAATTTTTGCGTGACACATGAGATATGAATTTTCAAAAGTTAGTCCCATATAAGGTATTGCCTCTTCCGTTACATTGATCACGTTTACAACCCACCACTTCATAGATCTAACACTGATAGTATCTTCCCAGATTGAGAACTTATCGTAACTATTGCCTACAACAAATCTGCCCGGAAACGATTACTTCATTTTCGGGCTCCAAAATCCTCTTCGGTATCTTAAGTGCGTGTCTTTAATCTGTCACTAGATTGATATTTACCGTGTGTTTTTGGGCACGGCATATGCAACCTTTAACAACTTATCAGGCAACAAACATCCGTTTCTTTTTCCATTCCAGACAGAAAATCAGAGAAAACAATAGTCGTGTTCGCGATAAGACAGCCCACTGTGGCATCTTCGCTTTTAATTGTTATTCCCTGCGCTCCAATTCACTGTCGTTATATCTCCATTAACACCTGGTATCACTAAACGAAATTGATTATCATGACTTAGGGCCAATATTGCCCTGCCGGTATCTAATCTCACCAAGGTTGTTCAATTAGGCCATGACCTGACATGAATTGAAGGAAAAGAGTGTAAACAATAAATGACGCACATAATTCAGCACGTAAAGTGAGAGGTAGATTAATTATGCCGGAGAGAATAGAAAATCATGAAGAAAGAACGGTCGTGTCTGTCACATCATACACTCTCAGTTTCTCTTATATCTCATGTCTCCTACTCTCAATCAGTCCTACCCTCACTATTATGCTCACAGAAACTGTCAGTTTGTATCACGGCCGCTTGTATCACAGGCATGTGTATTAGCTGTACGAGTATCACCATAATGTGTATGTGACAGACGAACTCAGCCGACCCTGAATGACCCTGAAGTGTTGGATGATATAGTACGACCTTCGTAGCGACCCCTTGGATAACATCAGTGCCCCCGAATTTTGTAACCTTTCGTCAAACGGGATTTTTTTTTACCTGGACTCATTAGCTATGCAACCGTTCCACACGTTTGCTGATTATTATGTGGACAGTTTATCTACCGTTCATTCTGGTCATCGCATTGATTTAAGGAGAGATTAAATCACGCCCATGGACATCTCTTGAGCAATCATATGCAGGTATTTTCATTAACTTGGCCAGTGGATGGCGTTGCCAGCATCAAACAGATAGTAGCGACCACGATCAAAGACACAGACGGGGGGATTTCAGGAAAGACTAGCGCCACGATCAAAGACAGTAGTGGTCCCTGAAACGAGCGACGCAAGTTCCTGCAGGTATTTCTCATCTCGGTGTTAAACACAGAACCGATCGCAGCATCGAGCGGAGATACGAAGACAAGGGGCGGCATCTCTCTTTAGTCTGGCGGTCAGATCTCCAAAAGTGTCCTGAGATCTAAAAAGGTGTCAATTTTCTCATGTCCCACTCATCTTGCAATTAAGTTAGATATATACAGACCACGTAGAAATACACTTTATCACTCGTTGGCCAGACCTTTACAGAAGCACTAGCTATATTTGAAATCTTGCTAGATTATCCCCTGGATTCTTATATATATTTGCAGTGAATTCTATTTCTGTGCAAAACGGTAAAATATATATTGTGTAAAGTGATCAGTGGTCTAGTTCATTCATTCTATTTCACTGGATTTTGTGTTAATTTAAATCTATTAAATTAAACCATCTCAATAGTTCCAGTTGTAAATGTAATGACATATCTGCTATATTATTTCCAAAAAAGATAATAGAGGCTGAAATGCTTTAATTGACTTTTAAAGTCGCGAAGGAATTTATAATTAATAAATTTAGTTAAGTCCTATATTTATAGATGTGTGTTTTAACCATTAGAACTCGCGCAGTGTTTATTAAATACAAAATTAAATACGCGAATATATATATATATATATATATTTATAAATAGTCTTAACGGGAAATTCATCGCACTTTAGAATGTTATTTGATTTTTCGGTATATTACATGTCTTTTTTCTTTCATACAGAGTGATCGTAACCTTTGCGATCCCAGCAATAAAGAAATCATCTTAAAAACTTCCAGACATATTGATGAAACATTTTTAAATTTAATCTTGTGGCGGTTCAATGCGACCTAGCTATCATACTTACATGAAAGAAAGCCTACCCAAGACTATTTAAAGAACAATCATCATATTATAATTACAAATCTGTAAGATAAACTGGAAGTTGAACCGTGCCAGTAGCGATACTTGATTTACTGCCCTACTGTGAGAGAGTACATATTTTCCTGAACTGTGACGACTTAAGTTTTTCCTCACTGGATTAATAAACTTACCGGTCAGTTACTACCATCACGCATTAAAGGAATTTTACCATAGCGGAAGATTAAAGAGACCACGTCATTTCACTCCTGTGTCGAACTGTGTTAGTGCCATCCCATAGACTCCTTTTTATATAATAAAACACAATAACTCTTAGGCTTCAAGTCCGGCGATAAGTGAGAATAGTTGCTATCAGCAAACCTCGCAACATCTGGGGCGGGACACGGAAGTACCAGACCTTTTCATGTGTCAAGAGTGTAATTGCTGTTTATATAATTCTATTGGAGTGTCTGATGCTGTAATCGGTAAGTGTGTGAATATATGAGTGTGGATCCTCACGCGCGTGTATGAATGACAGGAAATTTAATCTTTTTTCTAACCATTTTGTTAACTTGCTTACCTGGTAATATAAATTTCTGTATACCCTGCAATGTTCCTTTAAGTGGGATAGTTGCTAGTTTGTTAACTCTGTTTAAAAACCCCTTCTTTTCATTTGCTTAGTAAAGGGAAGAACAATTGGGAAGAACAGGATTCTTTCTACCACCCATACCTAATTTTGAAACACCTCTTTCAGAGTGATTAACTTCACTGTTAGGTTAACGTACCTATGTTCCTGATAACTATCTATCTTTGGACTGGGTTTATCTTTGTCTAATAAGCGGGACGGGCTTAGTCGATACCAATCTTCTTCACCCCCTCCCTACCTTGTTATTTGCATTTTTCTGTACTTATGATAATTTTTGCTGTAAACACATGATTATTGTAGTGATTGTTTTTTTTTACTTTAATAAACAACATAAACTTAATCGTTACTGTGTTATAAAACCCAAAGCCCATAATTTCCCCTATTTGTTTAAAATAGTTTGTATCCACGTCGTCTGTGTGTTTGAAGCACCAAATCGGTGTGAGAGCAGGTGTGTGTCTGGAAACTGGCAAATAATTGTTTGACCAGGAGAGCCTGAAGAGTAGATTGAGAGAAACGATTTGTCGTAAATAAGTCTGTCTTTACTCTCCTCCAGCACTCTGTGAAGCAACTATTTACTCTCTACATTTCTATCACTGAGCTGTTCACCATCATTCTACACTCTAAACCGGACCACTATTTCTAAGACTCTTTCTCTCAGAATAAATTTACAACAATATTTGTGGGCTGGTCCTGGGATCTTGAGCTACATTTGAGGCAATCGCACAGCCGGGAAAAAGATATTTTGAGTCTGATCTAAGTCTGGGTCTAACTAGATAGAGTGTGAGTGATCTGTCTTTGTGATTTAGGGAAATAAATAAATAATTAATTACACCCCTAGACAACGCCTTTTAGTATTTGGGTCGTCCACACAGCATATTTACAGGTTGTTTTCTTTCCACAGCAGTAGAAAGTACGGATAAACAAAAATATTTGTTATTTAGATTATCCTCTGGCGGAGAAAATTAAATTTTTCTTTATAAGATTTGCTGGGATTGCGTGATTGGTTTTACAGTCACTAAAGGTTTTTGAAGTTAAAAAGAGTTGAGCTTAGCTAAAGACGCCTTGTTCTGACTTTTTAAGTCTAGTTAACATCGTCTCTTCTCATAAATTGACTTCAGGGCCCAGTTTTGTGACGGAGAATTAAACGTTTTAGGGAGAAAAAAAAATTTTCCTTTTAAATTGTTTTTATATAAATTTTTCTCTACTGTTAGTAAAAGTAGATTCTTTTCTAGTGTAACTTACCATTTTAGTGGCATAGTCGCTTGCGTTAAGAGTCTTAAGTGACAATAATAGCAGCGATAAGTTTGCACATTTCAAATAGTAGGTAACACAAGTAAATTTATACTTTGTGTCCTTTTTTCTCGTAGCGGCTTTGAGTTTTTCCCTTCTTGTTCTTTCTTACTATTCTCTAGTCATACTGCATCTTATTCTTTGACAATGGCAGAGAGGATAAAGGTGAGATCCATCCTAAGGCTGGAAGCGAAAGAGGCAGGATTAGACGCAGAAGCGGCGAACCTATTTGTCAACCAGGAACTGGAAATATATGACGCGGAGCAACAAAGAGCAGAAGCAGAGAGAAAGGAGGAGCAACAAAGAGCAGAAGCAGAGAGAAAGGAAGAGAAACAAAGAGCAGAAGCTGAGAGGAAGGAAGAAAAAGAGAGAGCAGAGAGGAGAGAAGCACAGGAGAGGGCAGATAGGAAAGAATCGGAAGATCGTCTATTGGAGCACAAGAAAATTGAGGCAGAGTTGGAAGCCCGCAGGGAGAGAGAGAGAGGGGGGGGGAAAGACAGCATGAACTGGCGCTTAAGGCTTTAGAGAGTCGGGGCGCCTCTACTTCGAATAACGGAGAGCCGTCTTCGCCCCAGTCTCAGTCAACGGACCTCTCCAGCACTCAATCTGCCCAATTAACTGCGATGTCTTTTGCTTTAGAGTCTTTTCCTAGTCCCAATGAGAAAATTGACAGCTATCTAGAAAAATTCGAGAGGCTCGCAAATCTGTATGGGTTAGAGAAAGTCCCGCTGGGCACTTAAACTCTCAACGTCATTAAAAAGCACTGCTTATGACGTGTACACAAAGCTGGGAACTAACCAACATGATTACGACATGCTGAAAAAGGCCTTGCTAGAGCGGTTTGAGATGACCGCCCGAAAATTTCTGCAAATGTTCAGAAACAGCCGGAAAGAGAGCACGGAAACATTCCCTCAGTTCTCTTCACGTCTCTCGGGCTATTTGACAAAATGCATTGAATTATCTGACTTACCTCTTACATATGAGGGACTACTTGAACTTGTTCTCGTGGAACAGATAAAGTCAACTTTGTCAAACGAAACCCGTAGATTTTTGGCTGAACAGGGCGCAGTCAGGCTTGAGGACATACTCAATAAGGCAGAACGCTATACCAATGCAATGGCCGAACTTCCCAGCACTAAACGTAAACCCACAGATGAGCCATCTCGTAAACAAAATCTAGAGCAGTCATCCTATTCCTCTAATTCCTCTCAGAATTATAACCAACGAGAAAATAATACCCAGAGACCTCCCCAGGAAAAATCGAAATTCTACAAAACCCGATACCCCCCTAACAACAATTCTGATCAACCCACCAAGCCTACGTGGCAGCGCGGCCACCAAGGTCAAGGAAAAGGGAAGACCCCTACACCAGGAACGTCTGATCAGGGCAAACAAACCGGTCCAAACCGCATCGGATGTTTGCATACAGCCTCGAAAGGTAGAGTCAATGTCAGTGATTCTCAACCTGAAGGGGACCGACCCTCAACTCGAGGAACTGTAATTTTGAATGGTACCTCAACTACTTGTCTCTTTGACACTGGACTAAGCTTTAGTTGTATTGTCGCTAGGCACCTAGTCAAACCCGGTCAGGAGACAGAGGAAACCGTCAAACTTAGTGAAGTTTTCAGGAGTGATGCACCCAGGACGCTTCCTATCGCACTGGTAGAAATACACTCTGACTTTGTCAGAGGGGTTATTAAAGCGGCCATTATGGATGATCCTATCTACCCAGTTATCCTAGGATGTAGATATGTGTTTATTGGGAGACCAAAGGAGCCGATTGTGGCAGCGGTAACCACAAGAGGGCAAGCCAAGAAGGAGAGGGAGCCTGCGCCAAATTTGTTGCCGAATGAACTGAAGGAGGCGCAACAAAAGGACCCTACTCTGGAGCCCTGCTTTAGAAAACTGCCCATGGCTAAGGACCCCAGACACAACGGAGACATCTTTTCTAAGGACGGCGTATTGTATTGTAGAACGGGCAACCCGGACACGGGGAATAACCAGCTCCTAGTACCGACGCAGTACAGAAGCCAGATCTTAGAAATGGGGCACTCTCTTCCCTTTAGCGGACACATGGGACAAAACGCCACTATTCAGCGAATAAAAAACCGCTATTGGTGGCCAGGAATGAACTCTGACATTATCAGGTATGTGAAATTCTGCGCCCAGTGCCAACGGGTAGCACCAAAGCACTTGACACCCCCCAGTACCTATGGGGCAAATGCCAATAGTGGGTACTCCATTTGAACGGGTTGCTGTCGGCATCATTGGACCCCTGGAAAGGACCAAAAGAAAGAACAGGTTCATCCTGACTTTAGTCGACACTTGCACAATGTGGGCCGAAGCTATACCGCTAACATGCACAGATTCCAAGCATGTCGCAGAAGCCCTGGTCCAAATTTTTACACGGTTGGGATTCCCTCAACAAGTTTTGACGGACAATGGATCCCAATTCCGTAGCCTGTTAATGGAGGAGATCTTTAAGATCTTGAGGGCCAAACATATCCACACAAGTCCCTACCATTCGGCCGGAAATGGGCTCGTGGAACGGTTTAACGGCACCCTCACCACCATGTTACGTAAGCTGGGTCAGGAGAAACCGGAAGACTGGGACCTATATATATCGGCTACCTTATTCGCCTACCGAGAGGTACCCCAAGCGTCTACGGGATTCGCGCCAGCTACACTTTTATTTGGCAGACCTATAAAGGGGCCACTAGAAGCCTTACTTCGGTCCCTGACAGACCAAAAGGCTGACGAGACAGTCGTCTCTGCAAGCAAGTATGTATCTGAGCTCAAGGAAAAGCTAAAGCTAGGATGGGATCTAGCTACTACCAACCTTAAGAAAGCCCGCGCTAAACATGCTAAAAGATACAACAAAGCTGCAAAAGAGAGAGAACTACAACCAGGGGAGAAAGTTTTGTTGCTACTTCCAACCGGAAGCAATAAACTTCGCATCGGATGGCAAGGACCCTTTACCGTCCTTAAAAAGATCTCACGTACTAATTACAAGATCTCGATAAAAGGAAAGGAGAAGGTCTTCCACGGAAATCTCCTTAAGAAATATTTGGAGAGACCAGTGCCATCCTCCGAGCATCTCCTGGCTGTCGCCATAGCAACGGAAGACGAGGAAGATGATGATGGTTGCATGGAGTATCCATTGCAACCCACAGAATCCTTTAAAGATGTCAAGTTCGGCGACAATCTCTCACCAGAACAACAAACAGAAACCAGGGCTCTACGCCAAAGTAGGTGATAACAACGATGGAGTACAAAGACATCTCGGTACTCATGGTATAGGCTATATAAATCAAAATGGAGAAAGACTTCTAGAACTTTGTGAAATATCAAACCTTGTTGTAGCAGACACCGTCTTTCCACATAAGAATATCCACAAAGTTACATGGAACTCACCTGATGGCAGAACTAAGAACCAAATAGATCACTTCTGCATAAGCGCAAAATTTCGCTCATCAGTTCAAGACGTCAGAGCATATAGAGGTGCAGAGATCGGAAGCGATAATAATCTCCGCATAGCTAAACTGAGAATCAAACTAAAGAAGATATACCAACCGAACAAAAATAGAAGAATAGATGTACACAGACTGCAATCAAATGATAAAAAAGAAGAATATAATGTCAAAATGAACAACTATTTCGATGCTTTAGGCAAAATTGACAACGATATCACCACCAAGACAATCGATACTAAATGGGAACAACTGAGAATAGCAATGACAGAAGCAGCTGTAGCGACCACCGGATACCTAGTACATAAAAAGAAAAAATGGATGAGAGAAGATACTTGGGATAAAATACAAGAAAGGAAAACAGCAAAACTTAAACTACTAGCGGCAAGTACACATACTGCAGTTGAATCTTGCAAACTAACTTATAACTTGTTAAATAAAGAAGTGAAGACAAAAACTCGAAGAGATAAAAGACATTTCATCAATGAACTGGCCGTAGAAGCTGAAAATGCTGCAAGAACTGGTAATAGTAGGTGCCTTTATCAAATTACAAAACAACTATGTCACCAGCCTACTGCTATGGAAACACCTGTTAAAGATAAATTAGGGAATTCAATACCAACAGGAAAAGAACAAATGAAGAGATGGGCTGAGCACTTCATGGAGGTGCTTAACAGACCACCGCCAACAGTAAACACCTGATTTTAATAATGAAAACACTCACAACCACCTTGCCAATAACTTGCGATGAATTTTGCAGGCGAAAGGATTAAAGCAGTTAATGACAACAACCTCTTGAGAATTTTAGATATTATAAATGAAGTATGGAGAGAAGAACAACCACCGCAACAATGGAAAGACAGTATTATTGTAAAGTTAAGCTATCAGACTGTAATAAGGTATATCCATAAAGAAATTTATGTCCATGATGATGTTAGTAAAGTAACTTCATTGAATTTCACTCAGTTGGGAGAATTTAACATTAAGTACCTGCCCACATTGTGGGTTACTAATCTCTAATGGTTTTTCCAACGAAAACTGAAATGTTGCATGTAAGAGACGAGTCGAATGATACAAGCGGGTTTCAGGCCGAAACGATCATGTATTGATCAAATATTCACACTAAGAACAATTATAGAAGAATCAGTAGAAAGGCAATCGCCACTTATTATCACCTTCGTCGATTTTCAAAAAGCCTTTGATAGTCTACACCGCCCATCATTGTGGAAGATACTTACAATCTATGGTTTTTCAACAAAATATGTGAATGTAATCAAAGCGCTATATGATAATGCAAGATGTATTGTTAGAACAAATAAAGGGAATACAGAATGGTTTACAGTAGAAACAGGGGTGAAACAAGGCTGTATTATGTCACCACTACTTTTTGGAATAGCTATTGATTGGGTTATGAGAAACTATACCCACAATGAACAATTAGGTATAAAATGGACAAATGGAAAATTCCTGGGGGACCTGGATTTCGCAGATGATGTAGCATTCTTAAGTTCAACACCAAGACAATCCCAAGAAGCAATAAATAATTTGTGTCATCTCTCGGTTAAAATAGGTCTCCAAATAACTGCCTCTAAAACTAAAGCTATGAACTTTTCTAACGAGACCTTTGATATCATCTTGAACGGGGAAAAACTACAGAAAGTTGAAAGTTTCAATTATTTAGGCAGTAAAATGACTCAGGATGGTGACACAACAAGAAAAATTCATACTAGAATTGCTTTGGCAGCTAGCGCCTTCAATAGATTATCTAACATTTGGAAATTACGATCACTGAATATACATACCAAGCTTCGTCTGTTTAATTCGAATGTTATCTCAGTGTTAACATACGGCTGTGAAAGTTGGAAAATCACAAAATCATTGGAGAACAAGCTGAATACATTCGAGAACAAATGTCTTAGAAAACTCATGAACATCAGTTGGAAAGAATTCACGACTAATCGACAAATAAGAGAAGACTCTAAGCAGAAATATGTCTCCGACTATATAAGGAAAAGACGATGGTCATATATCGGTCATGTCCTACGAATGCAAAACAACAGAATACCACTACAGGCGCTCACTTGGGTTCCTGAGGGTAAGAGGAAAAAAAGGAAGACCAAAAGAAACACTTAGAAGAACAATAACAAGAGAAGGAAGAACGTTGGGCCTAAATAATGTGCAAGAGTTAAGAGGAGTGGCGTCACAACGAACCACCTGGACAGCACTGGTTTCTGCCTTATGCGCCGTGTTTGGTGCTTAAAGAATTTATTATTATTACTAAAACAGTACAGTGCAGTCTTAACGGATGTACCTGGTCGAACAAATTTCATTGAATTTGATATCAAATTAACAAATGAGACCCCTGTTCGAACCAGAGTTTACCCCATCCCGTACGCTAAAGCTGATGCACTTCGCGGAGAAATAGACAAGCTGCGTCAGGCAGGAATTATCAGTGAGTCTACATCTCCTTACAGTTCCAGTGTAGTGCTGTTGCAGAAGCCCAATAAGGAAGTTCGGCTGTGTATAGATTACCGGCTGCTAAACGCTGTAACGGAATTCCAGCCCGAACCTCTCCAAACTGTTTCTGAGTTGTTCACCAAGCTCAGCAAAGCAAAGATTTTCTCCAAGATTGACCTCAGTAAAGGTTATTATCAAATACCAGTCAAGGAGGAAATTAAACCTTTGTTAGCTTTCAGCACTAGTGAAGGACATTACACATTTAATGTGATGCCATTCGGTTTGCATAACGCACCAGGAGTGTTCACCAGGATGATGAGGAAGCTTCTAGAACCTTTGCAAAGTCCCCATATCCATAATTTTATGGATGACATATTAATTGCATCGGAAACCTACGAAGAACATTTTCCTACGGTTGCTATGCTCCTCAGGAGACTACAGGAAACGGTCTCACAGCCAGACCTAGCAAATGTCTCATCGGGTTTGAACAGTTAGACTTCCTGGGGCATACTATTTCTCACGGATGCAGTTGGCCTATTAAGAAGAACGTGGAGAAAATAGTTGCAGCAAAAAAGAAACCCGAACGAAGAAAGACGTACGTTCCTTCATATCGCTATGTGCATACTATCAGAAGTACATCCAGAACTTCAACGGGCTGACGGCACTTCTGACTGACCTCACAAAGAAATGGCGACCGGATAAGGTCATGTGGGATCAAAAGTGCGAACACGCATACAGCACTTTGAAAGGACAGTTGTCTGCATACCCCATTTTGAGGTTGCCTGACCTCAAGAAACCTTTTGTATTACGGGTCGACGCGTCAGGTCAGGGCATCGGGTCAACACTGCTTCAAGCCGAGGACAGTGACCTGAACATGCTATTTCCAGTTGCCTATGGCAGTCGGAAATTAAATAAAGATGAACGGAACTACAGCGTAGTCGAAAGAGAATGCCTCGCTCTGATTGACGGTATCAGACGCCATCATGAGTTTCTCTATGGTACATCTTTCACAGTGCAAACAGACCACGCTCCGTTAGCATGTCATTGGTGCCAATAAAGAATCTAACGCAAGGGTCATGCGTTGGGCCCTTTTTTTAAGCGTTTATTCTTTCAAAGTGGAATACATTCCGGGAAGAAAGAATGTCGGGGCTGATTTCCTGAGTAGAAACTGGACTACGGAGGAAGAAGAGGAAGTTGAAGATACCAATCATCCTAAAGCTACCGTTCAGGGCAGCTTCATCGTCATAAATCAAACATGAAAAGACGTTTTCACGTCTCAAAAGACGGGACGATTGTGACAGACGAACTCAGCCGACCCTGAATGACCCTGAAGTGTTGGATGATATAGTACGACCTTCGTAGCGACCCCTTGGATAACACCAGTGCCCCCGAATTTTGTAACCTTTCGTCAAACGGGATTTTTTTTCACCTGGACTCATTAGCTATGCAACCGTTCCACACGTTTGCTGATTAATATGTGGACAGTTTATCTACCGTTCATTCTGGTCATCGCATTGATTTAAGGAGAGATTAAATCATGCCCATGGACATCTCTTGAGCAATCATATGCAGGTATTTTCATTAACTTGGCCAGTGGATGGCGTTGCCAGCATCAAACAGATAGTAGCGACCACGATCAAAGACACAGACGGGGGGATTTCAGGAAAGACTAGCGCCACGATCAAAGACAGTAGTGGTCCCTGAAACGAGCGACGCAAGTTCCTACAGGTATTTCTCATCTCGGTGTTAAACACAGAACCGATCGCAGCATCGAGCGGAGATACGAAGACCAGGGGCGGCATCTCTCTTTAGTCTGGTGGTCAGATCTCCAAAAGTGTCCTGAGATCTAAAAAGGTGTCAATTTTCTCATGTCCCACTCATCTTGCAATTAAGTTAGATATATACAGACCACGTAGAAATACACTTTATCACTCGTTGGCCAGACCTTTACAGAAGCACTAGCTATATTTGAAATCTTGCTAGATTATCCCCTGGATTCTTATATATATTTGCAGTGAATTCTATTTCTGTGCAAAACGGTAAAATATATATTGTGTAAAGTGATCAGTGGTCTAGTTCATTCATTCTATTTCACTGGATTTTGTGTTAATTTAAATCTATTAAATTAAACCATCTCAATAGTTCCAGTTGTAAATGTAATGACATATCTGCTATATTATTTCCAAAAAAGATAATAGAGTCTGAAATGCTTTAATTGACTTTTAAAGTCGCGAAGGAATTTATAATTAAGAAATTTAGTTAAGTCCTATATTTATAGATGTGTGTTTTAACCATTAGAACTCACGCAATGTTTATTAAATACAAAATTTAATACGCGAATATATATATATATATATATATATATATATATATATATATATATATATATATATATATATATATATATATATATATATATATATATATATATATATATATATATATATATATATATATATATATATATAGTCTTAACGGGAAATTCATCGCGCTTTAGAATGTTATTTGATTTTTCGGTATATTACATGTCTTTTTTCTTTCATACAGAGTGATTGTAACCTTTGCGATCCCAGCAATAAAGAAAATATCTTAAAAACTTCCAGACATATTAATGAAACGTTTTTAAATTTAATCTTGTGGCGGTTTAATGCGACCTAGCTATCATACTTACATGAAAGAAAGCCTACCCAAGACTATTTAAAGAACAATCATCATATTATAATTACTAATCTGTAAGATAAACTGGAAGTTGAACCGTGCCAGTAGCGATACTTGATTTACTGCCCTACTGTGAGAGAGTACATATTTTCCTGAACTGTGACGACTTAAGTTTTTCCTCACTGGATTAATAAACTTACCGGTCAGTTACTACCATCACGCATTGGAGGAATTTTACCATAGCGGAAGATTAAAGAGACCACGTCATTTCACCCCTGTGTCGAACTGTGTCAATGCCATCCCATAGACTTCTTTTTATATAATAAAACACAATAACTCTTAGGCTTCAAGTCCGGCGATAAGTGAGAATAGTTGCTATCAGCAAACCTCGCAACATCTGGGGCGGGACACGGAAGTACCAGACCTTTTCATGTGTCAAGAGTGTAATTGCAGTTTATATAATTCAATTGGAGTGTCTGATGCTGTAATCGGTAAGTGTGTGAATATATGAGTGTGGATCCTCACGCGCGTGTATGAATGACAGGAAATTTAATCTTTTTTGTAACCATTTTGTTAACTTGCTTACCTGGTAATATAAATTTCTGTATACCCTGCATTGTTCCTTTAAGTGGGATAGTTGATAATTTGTTAACTCTGTTTAAAAACCCCTCCTTTTCATTTGCTTAGTAAAGGGAAGAACAATTGGGAAGAACAGGATTCTTTCTACCACCCATACCTAATTTTGAAACACCTCTTTCAGAGTGATTAACTTCACTGTTAGGTTAACGTACCTATGTTCCTGATAACTATCTATCTTTGGACAGGATTTATCTTTGTCTAATAAACGGGACGGGCTTAGTCGATACCAATCTTCTTCACCCCCTCCCTACCTTGTTATTTGCATTTTTCTGTACTTATGATAATTTTTGCTGTAAACACATGATTATTGTAGTGATTGTTTTTTTACTTTAATAAACAACATAAACTTAATCGTTACTGTGTTGGAATACCCAAAGCCCATAATTTCCCCTATTTGTTTAAGATAGTTTGTATCCACGTCGTCTGTGTGTTTGAAGCACCAAATCGGTGTGAGAGCAGGTGTGTGTCTGGAAACTGGCAAATAATTGTTTGACCAGGAGAGCCTGAAGAGTAGATTGAGAGAAACGATTTGTCGTAAATAAGTCTGTCTTTTCTCTCGTCCAGCACTCTGTGAAGCAACTATTTAATCTCTACATTTCTATCACTGAGCTGTTCACCATCATTCTACACTCTAAACCGGACCACTATTTCTAAGACTCTTTCTCTCAGAATAAATTTACGACAGTGTATCACCATAATGTGTATCACCAACATGTTTATCACCAACATGTGTATCACGGACATGTATATCATGGCCTTACTCACAATTACTCCTATCAACACAACCATTTAAACTAGCAGAAACTGCAAACACAAAAACCATATACCAAACAAGACTAGTTTTCCCACTAAATCACCACCATATACCATCCTAGCAGTTTTCCTATTAAATCACCACCATATACCAAACTGCCCAATGGGCTGATCACCCGTTGGCTTGTCACACCGATTACGGAAACAACGGCAGATGGATCTATTTGTTGTTGCCCTAAAGACGCCGCTAGGCGTGATGGGAAACTACAACAGAGAAAATCAATCTGCTGTTGCCCTTAAGACGCCACAAGGCGTGTTGGCCTCTGACTGCTTGGTCGGTCTTTGGCTAAGGACGGAAGAAGAAGAAGAGAATATACCAAACTAGCACAGTTTCCCGCTAAATCACCACCACATACCAAACTAGACTAGTTTTACCACTAAATCACCACCGTATAACATCCTAGCAGTTTTCCCACTAAATCACCACTATATACCAAACTAGCAGTTTTCTCACAACAAACCACTATTTACCACACCAGTACAATTTTCCCACTTACAGACTACCACACACTAGTTTGCTCACAACAAACCACTATGTGCCACACCAGTACAATTTTCCCACTGACAGACTACCACACACTCGTTTTCCCACAACAAATCACTATATGCCACTGTTGCTGAGTTATTTGCCGGTTGAAGATCATGTGCTGAGTATAGTTATTTTAATGATTTCTTGTTGATCGTGCTTGTTTTATCATTACGCGAATTAGGGTGAAGCGTTCATACAACTCAGTAGCATGATATGAAGAAGTAACATGTAATACTTGAACTCAGCAACATTAATGAAGTAATTAATGCCTTCAGGTTGAGTCCGTAATATTTAATCACATGTACACACAGGATGATCATTTCAAATATGAGCAGAACATAAGTCCGTATAAGTCATGCATAAATTAATCTATAACGTAGACTGCTGGTTTACGTGTCAATGTCCGTTTAAGGATACAATGCAGTATTGTCGTCAGAACATCACAGCTATATGCACGCGCAGATAGACATGGCTACCTGCCGACAGTGAGACTGCGAGTCTGAATATTTCATACGAATTGGACGATTATTCTCCTCCTTCTGAGGATTCTAGTTAAACACTAACCTCCGTAAGTTTCCTCTCATATAGAGTTCTAGGACTGACCCTGGTCCATCATAAATGCACATATAAATGGCTATATCATGCCATTGAATTGGAAGGTTAGAAAACGCAGCTATTCAGCTTGGCGGTCAAGCAACAAAGGGTAGCGTCTCCTAGTTACCGACTGTGACCCAAACAACGCTAGACACGTCATAATCGATCGTGTATGGAGCGTTCAATAATTGAAACATCTATCGCAATATATTAAATGTCTTAACCTTTACAATTGCATGTCTGCTAACCTTTAGCAGACGGCGTTAATAACATATACCGTAACAATTCCCTGTACACCGGGGGGAAAAAAATCGATAGATTTTTTTTCAAGATCTATCCGACTTAACATTTTTTCAAAAAATTTAACACCATTGTGACATATGGCCGACGATGTTCTGAGTAGAACCGTGTCGCGGTCATGTCAACTAACTATTTGTCATAGTCATCTAACATTAATCATATTATATATCAATATTATGCATATTATTATATCAACTAAATAAAATGTCAATAGTGAATGATAGAATTAAATTAAAGTAAGGTCTGTCGTATTAGTATGTCATATAGGAATTAATTTGACTAATTAAAATTAAATTAATTAATTAAACTAAGAGTTAAATTATTAAGATTCTAATGTAACACGATGTTATGAGAGAAGAAAAGACAAAATAAGTGAGAAGAAATAGAAAGAAATTCGAATATAAGTTTAACTTAATTGTGTGTGTTAAGTGTTAGTGAATAATAACTATCTAATTTAACTAACTAAATAACGTATAGGTACATTAAAAAAAAATATTAATCTAATACTTGTGTGAGATTTATTTTCTCTTTTCATAATTTCTTCTTTTTATATTTCGTTCTCTTTTTTGTTTTTTTCATTTCATTTTTTTCTCACATTTCATTTTATTGATATTAATTCAATTAAGAAGTTAAGTTAACTAATTAATTAGTATAGGATATGATGATCCATCCGTAGTCCTGATCCTGATGAATTCTTTTAGACAAAGTGTTGAAACGTTTCCGTCGGACAGAAATGTCAGTTATCCTAGGATCCAAGAATTAAGTGCACATAGGATAATAAGTTCGACTTGTCGTCAGATATTGTTCCATGATTGTTCAACGAATATTCATATATTGTGTATGGACGTTAGACGAAGTTTCAATGTCAATATGTATACCTTGATTGTCTTTAGTTCAATTCTGTGATGCATATAGTATTTATAATTATTAACTTGAAGTCAAGGTTAGTTCCCTTATAGTTGATACTCCGTTCTATCCAATGTAGTGATGATTGACGTATTTTAGGAATGTCAATGTTGATTATTCGTCGTCAATAGGATTACGTGACAACGCATCCGCCACAATGTTTTCAGTGCCAGGAATATGTTCAATGGAGAATTCAAATGGCTGCAGGATGATCGTGTATCTGGCGAGTTTTGGACTTTTGTGGTTTGATCTACGCAAAGATGCTACAGCACGCTGGTCAGTCTGAATGGTGAATGGAGCACCAAGCAAGAACGTTTCCAGTTTTGTGATTGCCCATATAACTGACAAAAGTTCCTTGTCCACTGTGGAATACTTTGTTTCTGCCGGCTTTAGCTTTCTTGAAATATATAATGTAGGATGTAGAACGCCATCATGGTTCTGGAGCAGGCATGCACCGATGCCGTAGTTACTAGCATCTGTTCGTAAGAAAAATCTTTTGGAAGCATCGGGAAGTCTTAAAATTGGTTCATGCGAAAACAAATTTATAATTTTGTTGAAAGTTTCATTGCATATACCAGTCCATGTCACCTTCACCGGCATGTCTTTTTTTAACAATGAAGACAATACAGCCGTGATGGATGACAAGTTTGGTATGAATCTACTGTAATATTGAACAAGTCCTAACAAACTCCTGACCTGTTTCTTCGTCTGAGGAACTGCTATGTTTAGAATTTTGGAGACTGTACTAGGTAACGTTCGGATATATCCCGATCCAATGATATGTCCCAAAAAGGTTATCTCATTACACGCGATCTGAACCTTTGTAGGTTTAGCAGTTAGATGATAATTCCTTAGAGTGTCGAAAACATATCTAAGTCCCGAAACATGTTCCTCAAACGACGAACTAAACAAGCATATGTCGTCAATATATGTAATAACGTCTGGTCTACCTGATAAAATTTGTCGCATCAGGCGAATGAAGGTAGCTGGCGCATTAACAAGCCCAAAAGGCATCACATTCCACTGGTATAGACCTTGTGGAGTGGAAAATGGGGTGTAGTACTTAGCCTTTTCGGTCAGTGGTATCTGCCAATAACCTTTAGTTAAGTCTATCTTACTAAATATAGTTGCGTTGGATAGACGTGGCAGTAAGTCGTCGATAAGTGGATGTGGTTCGCTGTCAACTATAGTCTTAGCATTTAATTTTCTATAGTCAACACATAGTCTGATGTTATTGTCCTTCTTCCGGACAATCACTAATGGAGAAGAGAATGGCGAATTACTAGTCTCAATGATTCCAGAGACAACATCTGTTCAAGTTCCTTAGTAGTTTTAGCAAGGAAATGTAAAGGAACCGAATAGGGATGTACACGAATAGGTGTATCGTCATTGAGAGTAATGTCATGACTGATAGCCGATGTGCGACCCGGGACGTCGGTCAACACATCTGGATAAGATTGTAAGAGATTAGCAATCTGTAGACGCTGTTGCGGTGTAACCGTTGAAGAGATGGTTACATCCCGCCAAGATTCAGTAGGTTGAACTACTGGTACCGGTAACGGTAACTGTACCTCAGGAAAAGAAGATTCTTCTTCCTGGATGACGGATAAGTTGGAATAATAACAAGTAGATACTGTGTTGTCATCTAGTTCATGAAAAATTGACTGTAAGTGTTCAGGACGTGTATGAAATTGCTTGAGCATGTTAATATGAAATATCTTTTTGTGTCCCTTGATATCTAAGACGTAATCAACGTCGGAAATTTTATCAATGACTTTGTAAGGACCATTCCAAGATATCAATAATTTATTGTTATTGTGAGGAAGTAACACATAAGCCTCATCGCCTGGGAATAATTGGCGTAATCGTCGAGACCTATTTTGTAGAGATCGAGCCTTAGCTTTTGCAGCCTCAGAAGAAGCTGTTGCCAACTGGCAAGACTCAATAATGTTCTTCCGAAGATTAATCACATACTCGTAAGATGACTGAGTGTCCTGAGTCATCTCTGCGTCAATTAATAAGTCTTTTATTAGTCCCATAGGACCTCTTGGGGGAGCACCAAAAACTAATTCAAAGGGAGAGAAGCCAGTTTGTTCATGCGGTACCTCCCGATAAGCAAATAGAACAGCTGGGAGTGCTCTGTCCCAGTCATGAGGGTGCTTAACAGTAACCTTATGTAGTAGTTGTTTAAGTGTACGGTTAAGTCTTTCAACTGCACCATTACTCATAGGATGATAAATACTACTTAAATTCCTATCAATGTTCCAAGTTTTCATGACTTCCTTCATGGTGTCAGATATGAACTGTGACCCATGGTCTGATAAAAGTTTTCTAGGAAACCCTATTCTAGAAAAGAGGAGATGTAGTGCATCAGCTACATCTGTGGTAGTGGTGGTCTTTAATGGGATAGCTTCTGGCCATCGTGTGCACAAATCAATGCACGTAAGGACGAATCTATGTCCTCTGGCCGATGGTAGCAATGGACCAATAATATCTATGGCCATCTTGTCAAACGGTCTTACTGAGATATCGCAAGCCTGAATAGGCGCCGTGTGAAAAGCTCCACGTGCTTTCACTTCTTGGCATGTAGTACAGGAACGTACATACTGCGAAATATCTCTTGACACTCCTGGCCAAAAGAATGAAGACAGTACTCGAGATCGTGTTCGAGTATATCCCATATGTCCAGCACACTGTGAGTCATGCGCATGTTGAAGAATGTACCGTCTAAAAGTATACGGGACCATAACTTGTTGTTTCATTTGTGATTTGTCATTAAAACATCTAATCAATATGTCATTTTTAATAACAAACCAATGTTTGTTATTATTACCTGAGGATAGATTGTCAACTTTATCAACCAGCTTAAAAATTTTTTTTAAAGATTTATCCTCTTTTTGTTTGGTTGCAAATGTTTCCCTGTCAATAGGTGAATTGACTACAAATTCCTCTTGGTTGTCTGCATCCATTTTATTATCACCAACTTTCTCCATGAGTTGAGTCTGCGCTCTAGTCGTCACGGCGTTTCCAGTGCATAGGTTATGTTTCTCCCATTCTATGATCTCATCTGGAGTACAATCTTTACTGCCGTGTATACGACCAACCATCAGATCAGCAATAGGATTTTTTAGCATACATACTTTTACATTCCCTGTGAAAAAGGGTGTTCTAATATGAACAATAGCTGTGGGGTAAAACTCAATAGTTCCACCAAATGTCATGCAGCGGACGTATTCTCCTGTCGCACAGCTAGGATGTACCAGCGACTGACGTACACCAATCGTCGTGGATCCTGAATCTCTCAGCACTGAGACGACGGATCCATTAACGATTCCCCTGTTAAAAATTAGTAAGCCTGTTCCATCGTTGACTGCAAGACCTACCTCTGGTGTAATATGTCCGCAGTTAAGCACTGTTTCTTTCGCCTTCTGAAAAAATAAGATTGCATTGTTGGCAACTATTTGCCACATTATAATTAATAGCAAAACATGCAGCAGAAGACTGTGTTGTATTATCGTCAAGTGGGACCTGAGCTATAGGGGTAGTATTATTTGTAACTGCCGCCCCTGTATTATGGTTGTAATGAGATGATCCCCGAGAATGAGATCGATTTCGAGTATAATTGTTAGAATTATCTCGTCGTCCTCTATAGTAACTATTATCTCGATGTCTCGAGCCATGATTATTACCATTCCAGTTATTGTTATTTTTCGGGGTATGTGATCGATTATAATTAGTGTTATGTTGACTATTGTGGTAGTTTGTTTGAGGTGAATAATTTCTATCTCGTGATCTACCTCTGTTGAACTCATTTTTATTGTTGAAATCATTATTATGTCCCTTCTGAAAGTTAACATTGTGATTTCTTTGGAACCTACTTCTGTCTACACTGTGATGTCTTTGTTTGTTATTATGATTGTAGGCCATATTAGACGCCACAGGTAGAGGTTCTCTTAATGAAGAGTTAGAAATGTTCGCATTCGGATGTGCCGAACAGTAGTTTAAAGAAATTTTTTCTAACTCGTCAATAGTACCTGGTTTACGCTCCTGCAAATATGTAAAGAATGGCTGGCTAACCGAAGATAATACCTTATCCCGTAGTAGCAAATCAACTAATTTGTCGTACGATTTGTTGACTTCTGCCAGTTCAACCCATCTATTAAATGTATTGCGTATGTTCGCAATGAATCCTGCAAAATCTTTTGGAGATTCAGGTAAAATTCCCTTAAATTTCAACCTACAGTGTTCCTCGTCCAGGTGAAACCTTCGTAAAAGCAAGGACTTAATAGCACCGTAGTTATTTGCTATTGATGGGTCAGCATTTTGAGAAGCCGTCAATGGTTCTCCAACCAAGAATTCATTTAACTTGAGTACCCATGACTCTTCAGGCAAATGATTTGTTTTGCAAGTCTGTTCAAAACGTGACAGGAATGATGAAAGGTCGTCCTCGTTTAAGTTGAAAGTGGGTAATTTAAAGTTGTAGAAATGTTTAGTTTGGCTGGATGACGATCCATTTTGTGCGTTATTATTCTGGTTTGCATCAGCACTTTGTGTTTGTAATCTTGCTGTCTCCAATTTAATACGCGCCAATTCCATTTCTTGTTGTAAAATAATTTCCTCTCGTTTCAATTTATTCTCTTCTTCCTGTTGAGCAATTTCTCTTAATCTATTTTCCTTGGCAATTTGCTTCATCTCACGTTCTGCTTCCTTTCTTTCACGTTCCTCCTCCTCTTTCTTTAATGCAGCCTTTTTCTCTGCTTCTTTTCTTTCACGTTCCTCCATTTCTGCTTTATGTTTTTCCAGTTCTGCCCCAGCAAAATGACGAAGTTCTTGAGATTTATAACCATATTCCTTACCAATTTTAACGAAATGGTCTATAGTAAGCATTTTGACTTTTATCTGGTAAGTAATTATTGATAATTACTGATTAAAATAGTCAATAGTAGCTTCAGAGTAATTATTATACTTACTCAACTTAGGAATATTTAATATAAATAATCACAATAGTACTGAACTCTTATGTCTAAGTTCAACTAATAGACAATATTTTGTAACAATATTGTATCTAAGTACTAACTATATCATAAATAGTTACGATATCTGTTAACTATAATGTAATTACATCACACAATTAATCTCAATATCCAATAATGTTGGGTATGATTCCTAGTAATTATATTGTTCAATGTACTAAGTCACTCTCTTAGTACCAGAAAAGTATATTAAATAATATACAATGGGTCTGTCACCTCAAAGGTAGACTATAAGATTATTTTATTTGGTCAATATATATATATTATATTATTATTATTATGATGCCCTAGGCATCTCTTATAAATTGTAGTGCTAATTTCTTGGACTATCACTGCATAATTATGCAATGTCCCATATTAACCTTAAATGTCAGAAAAAATTAATTAAATTAAATTACAAGTGTATTATTGAATATAATATCATATTATTAATGTAGTATTTAATATATATCATGAGGACAAACAAAACAATGATGCAACTAAAGGGTACAAACAATGTCAAGATGCAAACAAGACATTTTCACAATTAAAAATGAATTTATGAACTAAATAAAACAAGCGGAAGTGTCACACGGAAAACGAAGGGTCAAAGATTGACCCGAGGTCAACTGAATATGCAAAGTACACACAAAAAAAAATGACTGCAAAAAATGATGACATCACAGGACTCATAACGGACGAACATTTAACAATCATCAAATAAATGATAGTAAGAGTAGACTGGACGAAATAGTTAACGAACATGATACAAAACTGAATAAAAATGTGAACTTAGTACAAATAAAATACACCAGTTATCTACGGAACAGTACAGCTAACACAAACGTCAAACGATAGCAGATCTGGACAGGCAGTCCACCGGCAAACCTCAATGGGGCTTCCAAAAGTGCAATCGTTTAACTGCCCTAAGACCGACTGAAATCTACGTGGTCAGCTGTTCGCGACATTCCCCAGAGATTTCAGTTCCCTCCAACCGGCCCGCTAATTAACAACACATTAAAACAACCCAAAAAATACATGAAACACATTCAGAAAAGACATGCCTATGCAGGCAAAAGGCATGGACTCAGTATTACTGTTTGCAATGACGACAGTATTAAAACAACTAGACTTATCTTTTCCGTTGCTTAGATCAGTGCTAGAGGTCGTCAACAGCTAGGCTAATGCCCCTGACTGTCTGCTCCTGTAGTCCATATCGTGTGTTTGCTTCAATGGCTCATGTTTCCCCTGGTTAGACTTAGAAAACGGCTTTGGTTTCTCCGACAGTTCACCTACACGACCTTCGGTGACGTCACGTTGTTAGGCATTAGAATGAGTACAACGTCATCTTCGACTGGATCATGTGATCGAAACTTGATCGTAAATATTATGGTTAACATGTGCGTAAGGAACAGAAGTTTGTTTCTTTTTTCTGTCGTTCCCCGCATTCGGCCGCCACTTTGTTGCTGAGTTATTTGCCGGTTGAAGATCATGTGCTGAGTATAGTTATTTTAATGATTTCTTGTTGATCGTGCTTGTTTTATCATTACGCGAATTAGGGTGAAGCGTTCATACAACTCAGTAGCATGATATGAAGAAGTAACATGTAATACTTGAACTCAGCAACATTAATGAAGTAATTAATGCCTTCAGGTTGAGTCCGTAATATTTAATCACATGTACACACAGGATGATCATTTCAAATATGAGCAGAACATAAGTCCGTATAAGTCATGCATAAATTAATCTATAACGTAGACTGCTGGTTTACGTGTCAATGTCCGTTTAAGGATACAATGCAGTATTGTCGTCAGAACATCACAGCTATATGCACGCGCAGATAGACATGGCTACCTGCCGACAGTGAGACTGCGAGTCTGAATATTTCATACGAATTGGACGATTATTCTCCTCCTTCTGAGGATTCTAGTTAAACACTAACCTCCGTAAGTTTCCTCTCATATAGAGTTCTAGGACTGACACTGGTCCATCATAAATGCACATATAAATGGCTATATCATGCCATTGAATTGGAAGGTTAGAAAACGCAGCTATTCAGCTTGGCGGTCAAGTAACAAAGGGTAGCCTCTCCTAGTTACCGACTGTGACCCAAACAACGCTAGACACGTCATAATCGATCGTGTATGGAGCGTTCAATAATTGAAACATCTATCGCAATATATTAAATGTCTTAACCTTTACAATTGCACGTCTGCTAACCTTTAGCAGACGGCGTTAATAACATATACCGTAACAGCCACACCAGTACAGTTTTCTAACTAACACATCACGCTATACCACACTAATACAGTTTTCTCACTAACACACCACCATTCACTAGTTTTCTCACTACAAATCCACCATAACCTACCCCAGCTCAGTTACCCACTAACATAACACACCAAAGCACCATAACTTATTCTATCAGTTTATGAGTTCAGCGCTTCCGCAATCCACTGAGAACTCCCGTGTTTCTACCAAACACTTGCTTCCACCCTCCCCCTGGCGCGTGACTTTGTGCACGTGCGTACGCCTGCGAGTGTGAGAATGCTAGCTGGTCTCGCGCCGATAAGGGAAGATAACTGTGTATTGTCCTACCAATCGGCAGACGTGATTTGATGTGTGCATGGGTCCCAAACCCTATTTTCCACCATTTTATCAGGAATACTTGTTATTTTCCTATTTGCATCATTCATACGAAACAAGGTTTTATAGTTTCGTTAGACAACTGTGTGTGGACATATTCGTTCGTGGACAGTTTTATTTAATATGCATATTTTAATTCTATGTAACAAGGATAGCTTGTGTGTTTGTTAACATTATCGTGTATTGATAGATCGGGCAGTGCATAGGTCATTTCAGTGCAGGAACGGCTTAAGGACTTTGTACATCTGCATGTCGATAGTTGTTGTTTGTGGGGAATATTTTAGAGTATCGTATCGGTATCTCCGAGTGTTGGTGGTTCATTTTGCGTTATTGTTATTGTGACGGTTTATTTTTGAATGAATTCCGCGGGGTCTGTGATAAAACAAGGGAAGAACAGGATAATGATCCATCAGGCATGGCGTTAAATACGACTAATATCAGGTTGTTAATGGGCTGGCAACTCCATTATGTAAAACATAATGCTACTGGACCAATACTTCAGGAGAACATGAATGCCTTGATAGAGGTTTCTAACAAGGTCACTAGCCACAGTAGTGGCCCCACGATCCATAAAGAGTGAAATGGAACATGATGATGATGATTTATAACATAATGAAAATAGAAACCATTCCTTATGTGAACAAAACCTTGTGCAGACAACTCTTTACGGATTCAGTTGCATAAACGTAGAGCCATTAACGTGAAGACACATCAATTTTATCGATATTTACATCTACCGTCAGTAATATGTAGACACATCATTTATGTCGATATTTCCATATACTGTCAATAATGTGTAGACACATCATTTATGTCGATATTTCCATATACTGTCAGTAATGTGTAGACACATCATTTATGTCGATATTTCCATATACTGTCAGTAATGTGTAGACACATCATTTATGTCGATATTTCCATATACTGTCAGTAATGTGTAGACACATCATTTATGTCGATATTTCCATATACTGTCAATAATATGTAGACACATCATTTATGTCGATATTTCCATATACTGTCAGTAATGTGTAGACACATCATTTATGTCGATATTTCCATATACTGTCAGTAATGTGTAAACACATTATTTATGTCGATATTTCCTTCTACTATCAATAATGTGTAGACACATCATTTATGTCGATATTTCCATATACTGTCACTAATGTTTCAACACATCAATTATGTCGATATTTCCATATACCGCCAGTAATGTGTAGGCACATCAATTTTATCGATATCCCAAAGTACGATCAGTAATGTGTAGGCACATCAATTATATCGATATTCTAAAGTACGATCATTAATGTGTAGACAAATCATTTATGTCGATATGTCCATATACCATCAGTAATATGTAGACACATCAATCGTATCGATACTTCCATATATCGTCGGTAATGTGTAGACCTAGGGTTCTCAAACATTTGTTAGTCCCAACACCTCCACGGAATCCTTAATCTTTAATCGACCCCGGAGACAAATAAATAAATAAAGTTAGGATGTGATTTTAGAGGCACAATAAATTAACATTTACTTTTTTTTTTTTTTAACTGAACTGGATAGATGGGACGGATGTGCCTGACGAGCATTAACAAGGGTCTATATATCTGGTTGGAGATTAGTGAGCTCTAGTCGCATGTCACCACTCTCCTCCTGGTTCAGTTGGTTTCTTGGCTTTGATAAAACTGCTTGTCCGTGGTTAAATCCAGTTCAACTATGTCCGAACTTGGGAATGTAAGTAGAAACACGTCTTACCGCATTTCCCCTCAACTTCCTAGAATATAAGTAGAAACGGCTCAACAGCTGCACAAAAGCTGGGGTATGTTGTAGCAGTATTTACATTGCTCCGATAGTCATTGTGGGTCTTCGATATCCACACAAGTATCAAAGAGTTTATTTTTCAGTGATTCAATGACTGCATTTTCTACTTTCTTACAACCCTAACAATTTAAACCACCCCCGATCGAGCCTCTGAGGTTTATCGACTCCCTGAATGTCGATATCGACTCTTTTGCGGACCACTGGTGAAGACACATCAATTTTATCGATATTTCCATGTACAGTCAGTAATGTGTATACACATCAATTTTATCAACATTTACCTGTACCGTAAGTAATGTGTAGATTCATCAA